>JAOTRI020088103.1:0-16214 GCA_028564885.2 Zoanthus sanctaehelenae
GAACAGGTTAGACAAATTAGCCGGGGCTCTATTATTAGTAATATCATGCATTAAGTTTGCAATTGATAAAAAATACATGTTGTTGAGTGGCGGAATCCCACTTTCAATAAAAAGAGGAAGTGCCGAATCCTGATAATTGGAGAAATATATCAAGCGAAGAGCTCGCTTTTGGATTTTTAGAAGTTTATTTAAAGACGATTTCGATGCCTGACCCCAAGCTACTAGACCGTAATTTAAATAAGGATGTATCAAGGCCCAGTATAGAGATATTAATATTTCCCGTGGAATGTAGTGTCTTACTTTTGCAATTAGTCCAACAGATTTACTAATTTTAGTGCTTACGTAATTAATGTGATGTTTCCAAGATAGTTTACTGTCTAAAAGTAGACCCAGGTATTTTACATAATCTTTATTGTCTAACGAAATAAAATTATTGGAGTTTATGTCTTTGATTCTGATGTTAATGGAGGAATTAATTTTTTTCTGATAGGGACGAAAAATGACATAATTACATTTTTTGATGTTCAGTGATAACTTATTAGCAGCAAGCCACTCTACTAATAGTTTTAGTTCAGTATTAATAACGTTTTCAATGATATTCAGATTTTTATGAGAGAAAAGTAAAGTAGTGTCATCAGCAAAAAGGAAACATTTTAGAACTTTGGAAGCATTAACTATGTCATTTATATAAAGTAAAAAGAGAAGAGGACCTAATACTGAGCCTTGAGGGACTCCATAATGGTTGTATTCTTTTTTGCTGATATGATTATTAATTGCAGTGGTTTGAGTACGTCGATCTAGATAAGATTTGAACCAGTCATTGATACATCCTCTGATGCCATAGTGTTGTAATTTACTTATTAAAATTGAATGGTCGACAGTATCAAACGCTTTTTGAAAATCGATAAAAACAGCACATGAAAAAAGTTTGTTATCCATATTGTTTTGTATAGACGTGACGATATCTAAAATAGCGTGTGATGTTGAATGTGAAGTGCGAAAGCCGTATTGTTCATTAATCAATAATTTGTTAATGTCAATATAATCAGATAAGCGATTGTACATTAATTTCTCAAAAATTCTATTAAAAACCGAAAGTAAAGCTATAGGACGATAATTATTAGGATCAGTTTCGTCATTTGACTTAAAAATAGGGACAATTTTTGATGTTTTCAGTTTTGAAGGGAACTGTCCAGATTGAATTGAGGTGTTAAAAATAACAGTGAGTGGTTTACAAATGATATCTTTTGATAGTTTAAGTATCTTGATTGGGCATGAGTACAATCCATATGATTTGTTATTCGGAGTAAGCATAATTTCATTAATAATTTCATCTTCAGATACTGGTGTAAAAAAGAAAGAATTTTGAATATTAAGTGGCGTAAGATAATCACTGTACTTAGTAGAAGGGGCATTAATTTTACTAGCTAAATTATGACCAACAGATGCAAAATGCTTGTTCATGATAGTAGGTAATTCGGTCGGACAGTCTGTAGCTACATTAGTTTTAGGATTCTTTAATACTGATATCGACTTTTTCTTCTTTTTAGAGTTACTAATAAGCATATTAATTCCTTTCCATGTTTTATTTATATTATTCATATTTTGCTGGAAATATATGCTGAAGTAAGATTTTTTACTCAGCCGTATAAGTTGAGTGAGTTTGTTGCGATAAGCTTTATATTTAATTTGGTCGCCAGAGAATAATAATTGATTTTTTGCTTTGATTGAGGTCTGTATTCCCTTAGTGATCCATGGTTTTCTCATTGATTTACGAAGCTTGTTTGAAATTTTTTTAAGAGGAGCATGTTTGTTGATAAGAGAGTTGAATTGTTTGTAGAAATGAGAAAACATCTGGTCAACATCAACATGATTACTTTCCAAATAAAAGTTCACATTAGATAAATCATCGATAAAGTCACTTGCAGAAAATTTTGTAAAATCTCTTATTTTCTCATTAGATTTAGGATTGAGATGCTTTCGTTTAGAGGACATGCAAAACTGAGTATAATGGTCGCTTATGTCCGAAACAATATTCCCAGATAGTGAAATGTACTCAGGATAATTAGTAAAAATATTGTCAATTAGAGTTGCTGAGTTCCCATAAACTCTAGTAGGCTTATCAATACAAGGTAAAAAGTGATAACTCTGAAGTGTTGTCAAGAATTCATGACTGAATTTACAAGTTTCAAATTTGAGTAAGTCAATGTTGAAGTCTCCAAGTATATATACAAGTTTACCATTGCGAGAAAATTTTTCAAGAGAACGACTTAAATATTGAATAAACACGTCTGGGGAGTTATGTTGACGATACAGGACTCCGCAGATAATGTTTTTAGACTTGCAAGAGATTTCTATCCAAAGTGCTTGAAAACAAGAACTAGATAATTGCTCAATAATAGAATAACTTAAGTCATTACTAATGTACATTCCAACGCCTCCAGAGGCTAGAGGAGTTGGAACTTGTTCAAAAGTATAACCATTGATATTATAATTTAGATCTAAATGCGATGAATGAGTTATTTTGGTTTCTGAGATTCCTATAATATCAAAATTACAATCAAGTTCCATTAATATATGGTTTTGGAAGTCTTCAAAATTTGAACGAAGACTCCTAATATTATTATGAATGATAGAAAAGTTAGAATCTGACCTAGGCATTAACTGTTTACGTTCGTTAAACGAATACGGTGAATAATAATTTGCACGAATTTGATTATGAAACGATTGTAAATCAGGGTCAATGTTCGAATTTACAGTAGAATTTAAAGAAAATAAATCAAAATCATGAATACTATGAAGTTTGTCAAGAGTTCTTTTTGTAGGTAAAAAGGACTCAGGCAATAGGTTGTTAAATTGGCCGTGAGCAGTTACTATATTAGTACTAGTACTAAAGTAAGGTAATTCTTTGAATAATGATTTATTAAGATTAGCGTTCGATTTGTCTTTGAATGTTCAGGAAAAAAAGATATATAATTATATATTATATAAGTAACAGGCACTTAGCTGAAGCTATTTTCAACAATAGAAAGAGCGAAGCGAAGCACTCTCTGTTATCGACCGGGCGAAGCAGTCGATCATGTGACAGCTTTTGATCAAGCCGGACTGCTTTTTGTGGATGAAGAAAATAAGAACACCGAATTTAAAACCCAGGCCCGTACGGGGTGCCTGGGTAAAAAGACATAAGCATACAAACTAAAATATGCTAAAATTCTTGATAATGAAACAATAAGACCTATTGTCTAAATGCTTACAAGGTCTTAAAACAATAAAACAACGGTAGTATTTTAAAAACAACAAAACCGGAATAATAATTAAGTAAAGTTCTAAACATAAAGTTTAGCGCGAATAAATAGAATCGCACTGTTTGTTAAAAGATGATTTTAGATCGCTAATAAAAAGCATTTAATAAATAAGACAGTCCAGTTTGGTTTGCCATTGTTTAAAATTCTAAAATGTTTGGAAATATCATTTCGTTCAATGCCGTGTCCAAGGGCGTGCTTGCCGATCTCTGAGCTCTTGTGTTCTTCAAGAAATCTTTACACGATGTGCTATCCAAACTAGTTTATACACACTGCCATCCGCCGTTTTACTAAATTAAGATTAAATGTGAATCAAGATATTTAGCAAAAGTCTATGACAAAGGATGGTCCTATCAGAGTAGTGCTCTCTTTCAAAGATCAAAAATCAATGCAACAGATTTAGTCAGACGTCAATTAAAAGACCTGAGCCGAAAGATAAATGTAGAAGTAAACTCGGTTTTTACAAGTTGAAAACTAAAAGAACAAATAAACATCAAGGAAAACAAGCCACATCTCGCGAGCCAACAGTGCGTTGTTTATAAATTTCAGGGTGACCTGTGTGATGCCGCTAGATTATGTCGGATATACATGCCGACACCTTCATCAACGCATGAAGGAGCACAATTATCCCTCAACTTGAATGCTCAGAAGAATTTCTGAATCACTGATTAGCAAACCGGTAGGCTTCTGACTACCGATTAGACGCTTCACCCACTTAGTTACAGATATCTACTCACACTAGGAGTTAATTCATTGGCTTAGTTCCTATATATTCCCGCTGGGAGTACATCCGCTCGCACGATGCCATATGATTATATTCCTCTTATGTGAAAATTTGCAACTTAATCAAAATATAAAAAGAAAATTGCCCACAAGTTGAATGCTCAGATCTAGATAACCCGTATCTTCAAGCCAAGTCACCTGTTAAGCTTTCGTATTAAAGTTACTACTGGTCATACGTCTCGTTTTTACTCTGGAGACTAAAATGAAACATTTCGACAATTCCTTGTGCAATGTCATTCCTCTTGGCTATATCATAATTTATTGTGCAATGTCATTCCTCTTGGCTATATCATAATTTATTTGATCAGTCGATTAAATCCATTGTCGATACAAACACACCATTGTCAATTATGACGACTTCTTACGGGTTTTTTTTTTTCAAAACACTGTATCCGCAATTTTCTTTCGCCGTTACGACTCAATATGCCATATTAAGTTGTCTTCTCCATATTCGCATTTTAGCACAAGTAAATATAGAAATTGGTACGATAAAGTTATTTAATCATTCCAAAAAGATTAAACAGTAAAATTCATTCACTAAATCTTTAAAATTTTAATTTATAAGGGCTGAAATCCTCATTCATTTTCACAAAATTTTCTTTTACAACAACTGCCGCACAATGTGCTCCCAAAATCCTTGGACAGGGAGATTACAGTTTTCTTGTTTTCGCATATTCGTTTGGAAAAGATGGAAAGATTATTCCCTTCAACTTTGCTTTTCAGTTTTTGTTTCTCATCCAAATTTCATTTGTTGACAATATATATAAGCAAATAAAAGTTAACAAATAAAGAGAATAAATTTATGAACTGTGTTTTGATTGCTTGAGATCGGTTTAGCTTTAGGCTTAAAATTTATTCTCTTTAATTGTCAACTTTGCATATATATTTTCTATGAATTTATTATTTGGTTGACTTGTTCCAGCCTGGATCCAACGATAAAGAGGGTTGAACATGGATTTTGCTAATACATTTTACTATTCCAGGCCATTTTTAACTCGATGGTAAATATCCGGGGTTTTTTTCAATTTCTGAAAATAGTTAAAAAAAACTTATCTATTCTATGGTTGTTTTTGAAATATTTTTCTCCGTCAGCGGTTGTGTAGAAACGGTGAAAATTTCATGTTAATCGATATTCAATATTTTGAATTCAATAAATTTGTTCAACTAAGGTCAGCTTTTTCCGTTGTATTTTTCGTTGTCGTGTTAGTTGGTAAATGAAACTTTGATTGCTAACCTAGACAGAATTTCTTTTATTATTTTTTGTTATTTCAAAACGTATACAACCAAAACTCTTTTTTTAATTTTAGATGCAAGAATTTTGAGAACAAATTTCTATTGAAAATAAAGGAATTTATTATTCTTTCACTTTAATAACACAAATAAATGTTTGAAAATAAAGGAATATCTTATTCTTTCACGTCAATAACACAAATGAATGTTTTCAATATAGCCACTTTTTAAAATTCCTTTCACCACGGTGAACCTAAAATTTAAGCGGATGACAAAGAGCAGTTTTTTAAAGAACAAGTGATAAGAATAAGAAATGTAACATGAGTTACTGTAATATGACCACAATCTGAAAAATACGAAATGAAAACAAGATTCGCATCTTGGAAAGTGGAGAAAACTTGCGCATGTTTTGCTGCCCTTAAATATCTTCTGGTACGTATCTTCTTTACTAAAGTATGGACTAAAACTGCTCTTGTAATTTTAAAAGTTCGGAAAAGCGAAAGCATTTGTGGTGTTCGTTTATGCACAAATAAATATACGAAGGTGAATTAATTGCTGCAATCATTTTTATATGTATTACGAGCCAATAAAATAGAGCTTTGAATATCCAGAGAAAGAGAGATAAAGATGTATTGCAATTTATTAAAATCCTTCATTACCTTTTTATGATAACAGATATCTTGGCTTAGTTTATCAGCAAACTCAGCATTTGTCAATGTCACAGACAAAAACAAAACTCCTTCTTGTCGAGGTAAGGAAACACGTTTTTCTTGGGGTATTAGTTTAAAAACATTGGAGCATCTACTAAAATAATTGCCCCCGGAGGGTTTTGGTCTAGAGGCCAAAACCCGAGGAGACAACCTTGTAGTCCCCGCGCGTACTATATATAAGGATTTGAATGGAATAAAATTACATGTTCACATAGTAGGCCAAATGATCCCAATTTCAAGACACTGGGAGCGCATAGTCGAATCGGGTAATTTTAAGCTTACCACAAGGTCAACTAAGCGCACATATATAGTCGTATTGGGTAAATTTTTAGCTTTCCAAAAGGTCAAGATCTATAGGCTTTTGAACCAAAAAGAAGGTGAATAAATAACTCAGTAATAGCTTGCTTTGAGTAAATAACTTGGTTTACAGTATTCATTTGATTATAACGATAATAAATTGTTATCGGATTTAATTGTTCGGTACAAAACTTGATTTGTCAGACACAAATTGCTGTTACACGAGTCGACAGACTCGTCCCAAAACCTGTTGACGCAAAGAGCAGAAACTACAAGTCCGAAAATTTAATTCAGTTTTGACAAACATTAGCCTTGGTAACGCAAAAAAAATCGATACACTCCTCTGTGAAACAAAAAAAATTACACACTTCCTGCTAATTTTGCACGTTCTTTTGAGTCCCAGTAACTATTTGACGGGTTTTATTAAATGATCATACAAAATATAACTTAATATTAGTAAAGGCCCCGCGTGGGCAGCTGTAGTGCATGAGAGCTATAGGTTAATAAAAAGAGAGAAACATGTTTGTGTCAGCAACTGAACATTTCAACCGTAAATGTAATTAACAATTATTAGACGAGTTTGATAGCGAGAATTATCACAACCAAAGTTTCTAGCATGTGCCGAAGCCGTTTGTTCTAACTTAGTGTCACATTAAGTTTTAGGACTTTTTTTTTGTTTCCAGAAGGGCCACGTGTAGTTACAGCGTCTTGTTGCATTTAGAAGTATTTGTTACATTTGTGCCTTCAACAAACTTTAGTCTCAACTTATTGATTGATATTCGTTTCAAAGTTAAAAATATCATAAGTATATCATCAATTAGACTTTATTTATGCTGGTTAATCATTTTACAACTTCTATATCCAACTTTGTTATCAATATATTATAATGTTGAATTACTGTATGCAAATTTATGTACATGTTTTTTTACACAAAGCTAAATGATAACCGTTGCAAGTTCATACAATAATATTAATATTTGCAGAAGTGACGTATCACTTGGCAGGTTCAAATTTTAAATCATGTGATCACGTGTGCGAGTATCGTGGTTTGCTCTGTACTGCAAGGGATCATGGATTCAAAAATGAAAATATTCTTAGCATTTTTCAAGAAAGCCTCGGCAAAAACTGTTCAACAGGCTTTCGTGACACTGACAATTGGAACAATGTAGGGCCGTCGTACGCAAATCATCCACAGGGGCACGAGCTAAGTGGCAGATGCTTGGAGTGGAAAGATATTCCAAAACAGATAAACTGTAGTGCAATACCGCTTAAGAAACATGATCGCCGGCTTTGCCCCTGCATAAACGGTACGTTATATTCAAAAGATGTTCAATGTAAAAATAGCTGTCTTTTAGTAGAACTAGGGAGACTTTAACCCTAACTATATATAGTTATTCAATGTCTAAATTATTTTAAACGCGATTACGACCAACCCAACTTACGTTTATAAAACTATAATTGAGCTGTACTTGAGTCAAAGAGCAAGACAAACACTATGGGCAAACTAAGAATGGAGAATGTTTTCTAAACGTGAACATAAAAAGTAAAGATAAGATCGAGATTCACACTAAATGAATAATATGGTAAAAAAGAAATAGAAATAGGGAGAACACTATAAGAATGGGGACTACTTATACTAATCTAAAACGTCAAAACTAAAATTGAGATTATTAGATATTGGGCATAAACTTTGAGTGAACACTCACTAGTGATAAGATCTCATTAAGTGCTCCTAAATTTTAGAATCCTAGATCAAGGCTTCTATATACCAATTATGAATGAAAGATTAATGATGCAATATACATTCCAAAAGTTTACATAAACCATCTCTTCGCAAACAAGTAATTCTTAAACTGCTCCGTAAAAGTCTAATAATAATAATAATAATAATAATAATAAACATATACAAGTTCTTCTCTCAGGAATTTTTAGAACCTGATTACAAGCATATACATTTGAGGTCAGAAAGTTGAGAGTCTTAGAAAGTCCGCCGGAGCTGCTCACAACACTGTAACAGCGGAGTTTTAACCCTACTCTTTGTGAAAAGCTTACATGTGGGTTCTTTTAAATACCTCGACAGAGCGATTAAGAGACTGGACCTAGGGTTTAACGTCCTTATCCGAGAAGACGCGAAGCTCTAACCATTTGCCGATGTTAGAGCAAAAACGTGTTCTCTGATTGGTCAAAAATCTATGCTTTACTACACCGATAAATTCATGATTTTTGCTTGCTTGTCTTGCCTCTTGTTTTGCTATAAAATTATGGAAACTTAAAATCACTCACCTGCTTCTCGTGATTCTACAACGTTCCTGTGTCTCTCCCAACATCATCCGTGCTCTACTATACCGATAAAGTCACAGAAAGTTGACGTCTAATGCTTAAATACAGGTAATTCAATCAAGCTTTCAAAAGTTTATGTTTGCAGGCCGCCAGGAGCCAGGAAAAAAATTAACTAAGGTGATATGAATATCAGTTTGTGCTATGCGATCGCCGAAAGCGCAAGCACATCTTTAGAATGGCTGAGAATGCACCAGATCTATAAAATCAGTACAAGTATACTCCAGACAATTTTCTCCCAAGCAACTCTGCTTTGAATGTGAGTCGCGATTATCTCAATGACAGCAATTAAAATTTCTAGCCAGAATAAGATACTGACATGTAACACTAACTCAGGTTGATTTTAAAATTGAAAATATTCTTTTTGGAAAAAAGCACGTACAGAATTAATCTCTCTCATTTTATTTTTAATCTCAGTAACATGTAACAAGAGTTATAAGTATGTTAGCTTTGAGTTGTCTAAGCAACAGGACGTGTAGCAGACTTCTTAAACAAACTTGTAATTAAAAGGTGTGTTTTTTTCTATCGCAAGCTCATTAAGTATTTTTAGTAACATGTAGGTTTAGAACTCGAATGTCTAACACCTTAGACTGAAATACCTAAAATGGTTATTTACCTCCAGCGAGGTTTGTGGCAAAACAGCTGTACGAGAATAAAGAAATGTTTCATAGGTACAGTGCATCAATCGAGTTATTGAGCACGCAGGAGGTTGCTAAGCACCAAAAAAGTGCAAGAGAAGCACGAAGCGAAGCTCAGTAAGCGAAGCTTAGTAAGCTCGACGGCTGTAAGTATCCTTCATTTGTGTACTCGCTTCCGCATATACCACTGCATAATAAGAGTACTCTCTACATAACATAAGTTATTACTAAACGTTTGGTAAGGGAAAAGGCTGGTTCATACATGACATAAGCATAAGCATGAGCTTGAGAAAATTTTAAAAAAAACATTTTTCTATGCTTATGTTTATGCTTAGGTCGTACAATTGCAAGTGTGAACCAAGCCGACATAAGCGTAAGCATAGGAAAAAGAATAATTTTACATATTGCTTCTTGATTCATAGCTGGTATATGCAGACCTTGATCTAGGATTCTTAAATTAATTGGAGAGTTTAACGAAGTCATTTATAAGTGACTATGATTAAGAGTTAGATTAGGGATAACACTAATAGTTATATTATAAGTATGACTAATGGTGGTTCACACTTGGCATAAAAATATGAAGAAAATAGTTCTTTTCTTTTGCTTATGTTATGTCGTACAGGGAGGACGTGGTGGACGCTGTCACTAAGATCTCCGCTTTGCAGTCACAAAGGTCTCCAGTTCGATCCCAGCAGTTTGCCGAGATTTGATTATTTGTGTGAGCGTTTCCGCCTAATCTAACTGAGCTTTCCATCCTTCCAGAAAAAGTAAATGAAAACCAGCGTTTTCTGGAAGCTAACAAGGGGAGTCAAAGACTCTCAACGGCTTTTAAACACTACGGGATGCGTAGATAAGCGCTGGCTTTATGGACCACTAGGCTCGTAAAGTATTTCGCTTTATCTCTCACAATAAGCACAAACTTAAGCATTCTCTTACGCTTATTCTTATGTCAAGGATGAACCAGCCTTAAGACTAAGGTTAAATTTTGGCAGCCCTTAGGGCAAGATCAAATTTATTTTTAGGGCAAGACAGAAACTAAGATTAAGGGCAGGATCAATTGTCAGCTTTTG
Organism: Zoanthus sanctaehelenae; assembly: GCA_028564885.2. Lineage (NCBI taxonomy): Eukaryota > Metazoa > Cnidaria > Anthozoa > Zoantharia > Zoanthidae > Zoanthus > Zoanthus sanctaehelenae. Next base: position 10,368 of record JAOTRI020088103.1, read on the forward strand.
GAAAGCAAGGAACATTGTGGTCTTTAACAACTTTTTCTTTATTTACAGATGTTACTTACCACTTAAATGATGAACATTTTTTCAGTTGTAATGACAGTTGTGTTTCACGTGGTTTAAACTGTGCTGAAGAATTCCACGGATACACAGACGAGAATGTTTTCCGAATCATTGAAACGCTTCTTGGAGAACAAGTGACAAGTTATCCCGGCCATTCAAATAACTATTACATGTTTAATAAGGGAGGCCCTAAACTGATGAAGGTTGAAAGAATTTTCAGAAGATGGAAAGCTATTCCTCCACGAATAAACTGTGAAAAGAAGAAAATAAACGAAAATGTAATGCTTCTCTGCTCGTGTGTGAACGGTAAAGTAAAAAATGAAGTTTTTAAACTTTGCATATAAAGTTTTATAAAACAAGATTTCTAAATCAGTGCCATAAAAGATGTGTAAAACAACATATAAAAATAAATATACTAATAATGATAATATCAAATAATAATAATAATAATAATGATGATGATAATAATAATAATAATAATTAAAGGTCAAATAAACCCAAATCTAAACATTTCTTTTTTTCAAACAATACATTGAGACAAAATGTGAAAGAAATCATTTTATAGAACATTTATTGTTAAGTTTCGTTTTAGAATAATAACATTTGTTTCAAATTATTTTAACATGCGCTCAGGAGAATCTTATTTATGCAATGTAAGTATTACATCGTCAAATAAAGTCTAGTCTCGTAGTGCACGGCAAACTTTGACCATGCCGAAGAAAGTACTTTTACTTTCTTTTGAGAATTAAACAATGTTTGTAAATCTGTTTCTGCAGTTTTGTAGTCTGTGTTTCTCATACTTGAGGAAAATTAAATTAGCGAATTATACATAAATTTCAAAGCCCAAGGCGGACAAAATTTTATGTCACAGCATCAATTTAGTTGTGAAAACTATTCCTTTGCAAGCTAAGCTTGTGTCGAATTTTTCGAGAACACTCAAAGTCCTGAGTGAAATACCACCTGCCATGGCATGCATAAAAGCAGAAAATAAGAACTCAACTTATACAGTTTTAAAAAAGGTAACTTGTTTTTTAAAACTATCGAAGCCAAATTCAGCACAATTAATGGTGTCTGTTCCTTGAGCAAACGTGCGTGTTTCACCTTAAAATCAAAACATATTTAAGCAGTAGAAATTTCCATACAGCAAAAATTCAAAATGTATGCAAGTAGCAAAATGTTGATCTAGTAACTTTAAAGTCTTCATAAGTTTTTAGAAAAAAATATATTAAAATAGTGACATGACTGCGAAAACATTTGGTAATGGGAAAACAAAATCATTGTTTTGTTTCATATATTTTAGTTTACAAAAGTGTGTTCGTAGAATATATGGTAGAGGCTTAACTCTAAATATAACCGTAATTAATTAAACCTAAAGATCAGATTCAAGTTTCAACACTATATAATGAAATTTTATTTTTTATATAAATAGTTTACATGTCCGTCAACACGAAAGTAGTGTCGATAAGACTTAATTTGCAAGATTTTTTCGGCTCATTTAAAATATACACACAAAATTGTGCCTTTGCCAACTTCATCACTTTCCATATTTTCTCCATTTGTTTCAGTAAAAAGAGAAACAACATTTATTTAATTACTATTTTAAAGTAATAAAAAGTGGGTTTATATTCTTGATAATTCTTGCCATAAAAGGTTAAAACAACCTTCGCTTCCAAGCAATAATTTTCACTCTTTTCAAAAATGAAGACAGCCAGATCTTCAAAAATAATGACAGGAAACACAAAATGCAAAAAATAATTAAAATTCCAGTTTGAAATTTAGAGATCAACTTAACAAAATACAATTATAATCTTGGCACTTTCAAACACATGCAGTGGTAAATGTCATTTAATTTTATATAAATTGACTCTTGCATTTGTTTCATTTCGCTATTCTTTTCCTCTATGGGTTTGCATTCAATTCAGGCTAAAGTTCCTTGCCCATTCCGTTGAAAAAACTTTTAATCAATTTTACATTGTTATCTTTAGTGTTTGTCCTTAAACTCCACCATAATTTTCAACGACATTTGGATTGCCTGCATCACCATGTAAATATTGAGTTCACGATCACAAATGAGACCCATTTTCTTTAAGTTTTCCTTCCCGAGGTAACTTAACAGTATCAAATTTGGATTTTTAGATCTTTTTGCATTTTTGCCCACACAGAATGACACGATTTTTCTCTGAAGTTGGCAGTGAAGATAAAAAACAACCATTTTCACGTTTCCTGCCCAAATAATGACGTCACAAGCTTTATTTCCAACAATTTACCGACAACATGCCAACCACTGCAAGAACATAAAGGCTAACAAATAGTGATTTTAACTTTCCTATAACTCCGCAGTGCTTCGTCCAATTCGTTTAAAACTTTAGAATTATCTTTCTTTTACACTTGATTAACATATTGGAGTCAAAAAAGAGAATTTGGGTTTATTTGACCTTTAAAATAAAACTAAACGATAATAGTAACAATAACAATGGCATTGACAATGACAATAACAACTATAATAACAATGGCATTGACAATGACAATAATACCTATAATAACAATGGCATTGACAATAACAATAACAACTATAAGAACAATGGCATTGACAATGACAATAACAACTATAATAACAATGACATTGACAATGACAATAATAACTATAATAACAATGGCATTGACAATGACAATAATAACTATAATAACACTGACATTGACAATGACAATAACAACTATAATAACAATGACATTGACAATGACAATAACAACTATAATAACAATGACATTGACAATGACAATAATAACTATAATAACAATGACATTGACAATGACAATAACAACTATAATAACAATGGCATTGACAATGACAATAATAACTATAATAACAATGGCATTGACAATGACAATAATAACTATAATAACAATGGCATTGACAATGACAATGACAATAATAACTATAATAACACTGACATTGACAATGACAATAATACTCAATGAACAACAATAATAATAATAACAATAAAAATAGCAAAAACATACAAAAGAATAACTTTAATTAATATAGTAATTTTTTTCAAAGATCTCAGTAAAATGAATATATTTTATATTTAGAACGGACTTTGTTGCTTTGACTGTGTGTCACAGTTCGTGTGTCAGAATTCTAATAGACTTTGTTACTTGTTATATGATCTCCCATTGTAAAAAACAAGGCCCTCAAACTAGTGCATGAAATGTCATGGAGTTCAGATATTTATTATATCAGTAACTCCAGGACTACTCTATTTGCCGTACCCAGTACCGGGGTATTTTGTCTTTGTAATGGTGTATTCATAAGGCGGACGTTGTTTGCGCCGTTGCTAAGATCTCTGCTTTCCAGCGACAGGGTTCCTAGTTCGATCACGACAATTTGCCCAGTTTCAAACATTTATGTGAATTTCTTTTCCGCCTAAGCCAACTCATCTTCCAATCCTAGTACCAGCGTTTGCTTCAAGCTTGAATTAGTGTCCCTTCCTGGGGGAGTCAAATATTGACTCTCATCCGATTAACACTTCAGAAACCGGAGATAAGTCAGGCTCCATAGGCCAATCGGTTTGTAAAGGGTTTAGATTGTAGTGTATTTATTCCACTTAAACTGTTAGGCTCTTGGATAATATAATGTAGTTTTTAATTTTAGTTTGGGGTAGATTGTAAAAATTGAAATTTTAAGACTACTAGGATACGTTCAGATCATTTCTACCCTTGTACGAAATGATACAAAATTCCCAAACATAGCGCCAAATGTGGCTTTTAACAATTTTATAAACGAGTTTTGTCGAGTTGGTAAAAGTTGGAACATTTTAAATCTATTTATGTGTGGAATGAGTTTAGAATCAAGATAGCTTTTAAGCTAACAATATTTATTGCATTGACTCCGCGAACGTTGTAGTGACATATAAAGCAAAGCATGTTTCTCTACAGAGTGCAGTGTGCCACTTGGAATGGAAAGCGGTTTGATTCCTGACAGTGCTATGACAGCTTCATCAGAGTATAACGGTTTTTACAAAGCCGCCAATGGGAGATTGCGTCATGTTTTGCCGGGGGCCTGGGTCGCGAAGTACCTTGATAAAAATCAGTGGCTTCGAGTTTATCTCGGTGCTTATTATATAATCAATAAAATAGCAACTCAAGGGCAAAGCAATCAGAGCCAGTGGGTTGACAGATACCTTCTTGTATACTCCGTGAACGGAGAGAATTTTGTTGATCACAAGAACACAGATAACAAGGTTAGATGATTTTAAAGTGCCTATGATATGAAGTCCGAATTGGTTTTACCTCTTTTTAAGAGACCAATTCAAAGGATTTTAATCAGTACAGAAAGTTTTAAACACTTTTGATGAAATGCGTTTGAGATGTAGCCAGTTAAATTTGCAGGCTTTTAGATGACGACTGGCTACCTCATGCATGTTTTTGCATTCTTGTTTGCAAACTTCAAAATATGAGAAAATAGCAAGAATTGCTCATATCTCCAATCTGTTTCACAACACGGAATTCAAACTCGAGTTGTTTCAAGAAAATGACTTTGTCTTTGATTAAAAACCATTTTATCAAATTTAGACTTAAACTGCGATAAGTATACTTCTTAATGACTTTGTCACATATTCTCTGTATGACGCGTGAAATCTTAACAGAATTATCGCTGCAATTTATTTTAACTCTCTGAAATTTTGCCTGTTAGTCTTTCTTATCATGATCTTTTCAGACACACCAAAAACATTTTCACTTCATAGGTTTCATAAACTTTTAAAAATGAATAAATAATTTTCAGTAATGATTTTAAAATGCTTTCAGTAATGCATATGTAATTTGGTCCAAGAGGCCGATAGGTCAAGACTTTATTCAATGATGGACTACTAAGGGAGTATTACATATGCATAAAGCCTGGTTTCCATCTAATCTCTTAAATGTGATAAGTCATGTCAATCGCATGAAACAGTGCCCAAGAAATTATATTGAGGCACTTCTTTTGCGATAGTTTAAGACTGAAACGATTGAAGCAATCGTGCTCGCGCGGAAAGAGCACTGTTCTATCCAGGAAATTTAATGGGATTGTATACAAACTGCATCAATTGCATCAATCTTAATAAAACTATTTCATGCAATCATAGAAACTGATAAGATCGATCGCGAAGGGATTACATAGAAACCAGGTTTAAAACTGACTCTTTCTAAACCGTTAATTAATCGATATCATTGTAAAATTGACCAGATCGATGTGTCTAATATGAAAAAATAAATTGAATTCCACAATACTTATAAAAAACATCTTTGTTTTCAGAAAATCTTTATTTTCGATGAAATGATTATTTTCCTTTTTCTCATATATTTTGTTACAGGTTCGCCATTTTCGAGGAAATAACGATAGTGAAACAGTAGTTGTAAACCTGCTGAAACCGAATATCAGGGCTCGTTTAGTAGGAATAAAGCCGACGAGTTTTATTGGTCGGATTGCAATGAGGATTGAACTCTATGGGTGTCGGGACACAAGAACAGGTAAAGTGATATGGTGTATCCATTTCCGCTGAAAAGAGTATTTTCAATTTTACTACACAACTTTTGTTAAAGGTCCAAAGGGATTCAAATTACGAATTTCATTTACACCTTGTTTTTCTCTTTCAATTTTTTTTTGTATCAAAACAATCAATTAGCTTTCTCTAATCCATATTAGGCATTGCCAAGGAAACATCCCACGTTATGTAGTACCCAGGGATTGTGTTTTTAGTTTGTGTGGCGATGGCGTTGTTGAAGTGTCTTGTCGCCGCTGTAACCGCC
>JAOTRI020088114.1:0-16210 GCA_028564885.2 Zoanthus sanctaehelenae
CAAAACTTTGGTTATTCAAAAGGTTTATGGAGTTAAAAAGTCAAAAAATGTTGATTCAGCACAAATTCGAGCAGGACTAAAATACTAAATACACCTCAAATACAGAGCTCTCTCAAGACTTTTTTCACGTTGTAATCTTTCATCGTCAAACAAAACCTTATGAAACAACTCTTTTACTTTCTTAAATTGAAATTTGTTGTGAAATACCCATTAAATCCAGGCTGCAAACACTCCATTTCTGCTAGTGATTTCGTTGAGGCCTCCTTACTTGACAAATCTATCCCATTGCATGACGGGAAAACCAAAATATTTTCACGCTTCAGAGACAATCTCTATCAAACTTTTAGTTTATATTTAAGTCTCAGACCATGCTACCAATCGGCGCAAAAAACGCATCCAGATTCTTTTTTTCATTAAGTCAAATAAGAGGGACTCTTGTGTTGTCCATGAATGACAAACTGTCAGTCGATTGAAGCAAACAGGCCAACAATTTTGTCAAACTCATAGTCTTCAATATACAGTCCTTCAATATTGATAACGGTTAAGCCTTCTTAGCCTTTTATCAGCTAAGGCACCCAGAAAATGGCCACAATCACAGCAAAAATGTGTCTTTGTTAATGTTTTGACGCTCAAGACTGTTTCTTACTAAATTAATTGGATTATGGCGGCATGTTCGCGCGATGGGCTGTTATGTGTCATCATACATGTATACTATAATCAATCTCCATTATTTATTTATGATGAAAATAGAGTTTTAAAACACCCATTCCCTTTTGCCTCAAGCACCTTATTTTTGACTGTCGAGCCTCCTTAAGGAATTACATGCAACAACATTCTTTGGACCTGTCCAGTATTAATTGCATTAACTTGCCTTTTTTTATTTTTGAAACAATTTGAGTTTGTTCAATTATAAACAGACGGTTGCGCGGAAGAATAAATAAAACCTTTTTTACATATTATTATGTGGAATCTAGACATAAGTTTTACTAAAATTAGGGGAACTTTTATTTGGAATTTAAGAATCTTAGGCTTTAAAGAAGAAACTGCGCTTGTGTGTTTAATGCGCGTCACTGATATCCGGGATTTGATCAAAGAGAAAAACAACTAGTGGTTGTGAAATAAGCGGCAAAAGTAGAAATAAACGACACCGTAAAAACAATTTTAATGAATTACAGCTGTGTAGAAATATCGTTTGTTTTTCAGCTATCGTTATTATACATAAATTTGATTCATTAAAAGAACATCAAGTGGAACCTGACAATATGTTATTCTTGACTGTATTGTAAAATCTTAGCTTGTAGATATTTTTTTCTTTTGCTCATGACCTTCGCAAATGCTTATCCTTAAAATTCCTTTTTTAATAAACTAACCAAAATCTTTAATGCTAAGGCTTATCGGTAACAGCCAGTAAAGGATGTTTTAGTTGTTATTCTATTATAGAGAACTTAGAAGCAGAAAAAATTAACAGTCATAAAACATGTAACAAGAACAGCAAGAATATATTTAGCATTTTACATAAAATCAAAGTATTGTTTGAAATTAAGAATCAAATAAATTATTTTATAATTAATAATCCTACAGTATTCATTCAACAATCTTCATAATAAATAAACAGCTTGTTATATCCGCAGATGAATTGTTTTGCATAGGATAAAGATATTTTGAAGAGGCCTATAGATTGAAAGTTTGTGTCCTCATTTTATTGTAGCTAAAAGACAGGAAATATTTTTAACAATAACAATGCTTTAAAGAAAATATATCTATTGTTGTGCACAAAACTTTATTACAAATATTACAATGGATAAAACAAGATGTTTTTAAAATTAATAAAACCAACAGATTATTTAAAAGTTTTAATATTTCGAACAAGTGACTCATGTTTACAGTGTGACACTTCATTGAATTTTTAAGCTGGAGCTGCAAAACTTTTTTCAGTATACTTCAGCCTTATTTTGACTTTTGTAATAAATACAGGAAGGTAGTGGTCTAGTTGTGTTCCTACCGAATGGCCCAAAAATCCAACATAACAGAGATCGATAGACAATGGCCTGATAACTTCTGTGATTGTAATTAACAAAGACGGGACATTTTACATTTTACATAACTTATTTGCAAGTCAACCAAATATATTCTATCAAAGCTTTGTGCATCGAACAAGATATGAAGTGCAAACATTAACTAAACTGATCCTTACTCCTTCCTTTCATTCCGGGATCCTGCAACTTTGGCCCCTGTTGCCGTTTATCATTCCACAGTCGCGTTCCAAAAGCACAGAATGTTCTTAACATTTTTACTTGACCTTGAAACCTTGATTCCAGAAGTTCTAGGGTATAAACCCGGCATACTCATCTTCTTTCGATTTCATTCGGCTTTTCATAATTAATTTTTCGGGCCCAGTAGGCTCAAACACCGCAAACAGCAGCTAAGTCTTCTTCAAATTCGATTTCCATTTTTTCCAAAGGAACTGAAGGTTGAAGGAGAATCTCGATCTGTATTTTCTATTGTTGATGATTTTAATTTTTGATGAATGTGGAAAATAATGCTTTTCATTTTTGGTTACAAGTCAAGCGAAAAAACTCACTAACACAAAGTCTTATAAACCGTGTGATATCACTCTTTGAGGAAGTCGCTGAGTCCTCACAGTATTTAAAAAAAGGTTTGGAGACTGATTTTAATAATTATCGTCCGATATCTTTTTTGTCAATCTTCAACAGAATCCTTGAAAGACTCGCTTAATTAAGAACACTAATAAGCATAGCATTCTCTTTAACAAACAATTTGGGTCTAGATCTAGCCATTCAACTGATCATGCTATCCTTTGCATAGTTGATAAAATACATTCTGCAATTGAATCTGGCCAGTTCTCATGTGGTATTTTCCTTGATCTAGGTAAGGCCTTTGACATTGTGAATCACTCCATTTTGTTAGAAAAATTACAGCATTATATGGTACCAGCAGCGGGAATTCATACAGTCCTATAGTCTCCTTGATGTCGATATCAGAGCGGCGTTGACATACCATCATCATCCTAGCAAAAAGGGACCGGTCCTCTCGCAACTCAATCAGCTTCTCCTTATATACGTGGCATAGCAAATTGAAAATACCTGCTCTGATTACTTGGAAATTTCCTGTAGTATGCCACAAGGGTCTGTTATTGGCCCTTTGTTGTTTCTTATAATTATGCATTAATGATTTTCGACTGTGCTCAACTAAACTGGATTTTCTTCTTTTTGCTGATGATTCAAATATTTTTTATGCTGGAAGGAGTCTACCCCAAATGGAGTCTGTTATAAATGCTGAACTAACCCATGTTGAAACCTGGCTCTCTGCTAATAAACTCTAGATCTCCTTAACTATAACTAAATCTAACTTTGTCATTTTTCACCCTCGCCAAAAGAAAAAGAATTACATCTCAAGTTTGTCTATAAATAATAAACTCTTAAGGAAGAATGCTATATCCAATTTCTTGGAGTGATCTTTGATACTCATCTAAGTTGGAAATTTCACATTGCACACTTTATGAAATAAAAAAAAAGGAACATTAATGGATTAATCTTCAAACTAAGATACTATGTTAACACTGATACTCTCATTGGTTTTTACTATGCACTTTCTTACTTACTCATTAACACTTTGGGGTAATACTTATGACTCCAATATTAAACCTTTATATTTATAGCAAAAAAGAGCAGTTCGCATAATTTCTTTCTCCTCATTCCTAGAACAATCTAGCCCATTTTTCGAATCTTTCAAAATTATCAAATTTTTTGATCTTGTCAAGTTTATTACAGCGGTTTTCATGTACAAATTTCATAGTCAGCTCCTTCCTTCGGTTTTTTCCATCCTTGTTACTCCAGACAGGAATTTCCACGATTATAATACCCGACTAGCTTCCAAATCCTCTCTTGCTCTCCCCAGTCCTCGTACCAATTTTGGTATTTTTAGTATAAAATTTCAAGGTCCTAAATCATGGATTTCGATTGATGAGTCTCTAAAATCATCTACCTTTTCAGTATTTAAAAAGAAACTAGTCTCTTTATATATAACAGTACTGAAAATGTTCTTTTCTCTGCAAGTTTGTTCTGTGTGTGCGTGCTTGTATGCCACTCTGACCCAATATATTAACTTATTAATATAGACCTGACCATGACAATGATGGTGACTACCGTATTTGCTACTTGCCGCGCAGCAAACAGGGTATTTACCGTCTTTGCTATCGGTATAAACATGTATTTGCATCATATTTGCCACCCTGGTAAATTTGAGCCAATCCAAGTTTTGCATGATACGTTGTTTATTTTTCTTTAGTTGTTATCTTACTTTTAGGATTGTAAGTTAACCCTATTTTTACTTAAAACATTCCAATTATAATTCTAAATATGTAGCTGTCAATCATTCTAGGTTTTTATATTCGAAATTTTAACGGTTTTTTTTTTCACTTTCTACTAAAGATGGCATTGTGAAAATGTTAAAACGCGTATAGAATAAAAATATATATTCGTGTATCTCAAATTATCAATTTCGTTGGTACTTTTACGATCACATGGTAATATTCTCTTCAGTTCCTGTACGAGCAGGAGTGCTGTCCGAATGTCAACCAGGCTTCCTTGTATTTATGTTTTAACTAAAAGATAAACGTTTGCTTAAAATCTGGGTTGGTCATTTCGAAATATAATAAAACATCAAAAAATGTAGAGGCTTCTTACATTTCATAATCTCTTTTTAAAAACTTTAATTATCTTTGGTCATAACTAAATCCCAAAAAAATAGTCCAAAAATGCTATTGAAGACTATTCAATAACGTTTCATCATGTTGAAAACATAATTTTTTTAGCAGAAATTGGGTTGCGCTTTATTTATTTAAACAATTCATTCGCAATTGTGTTCACAGTTTATAGAAGTAGTTAGTAGCCGTAAGAATTGAGATGAACGAATTGGACGACGACTTCAAAGAAACAGTAGCACATAGAACAAGTGCAACGTAAACAACTATTTTTTTTTTCAAGTTATGAGGACTAAAAAAACGTAAAAGATAAAAAAAGTTTCAGTATTAATTATTTTGTTTATCTTCATGAATTTAGAAACGATTAAACGTTTAAAAAAAATTGACTAACAAAACGAAGTTAAAAGTAACGGAGTGTCTAGATGTTCCCCAGGCGGAAAGAATATTGACAACAAAAACAGCATATCCTCTCTCTTGTCCTTTGTCTCTTTGCCCCTAAACCCTCTCACACTTCTGCTAGCCAGGCTAGACCATTGGCGTCTGCTGAACCTAAAAACTATAATTAGGCGCGAGAGCGAAACTTGCACAAGAGGCTGCAACCACAAAAGATAATATGAGAACTACTGGAAACGACAGGACTTACATTATATTACAAACATCTAAACACCATGAAATTTAAAAATTGACCAATACTTACAATTTCGTAATTCCTGGGTGGAGTTTAGGAATGCTGGTAAGTTTCATGTTCATGCAAATTACTCTGGTTACATTGTTAGGGACGACTGGAAGTTTACAATAGCTGGCTGTGGCTATTGTCGGTATGATCCACAACAACGCTATAAGAATCATTCTATAAAACAGATAGAGTAGTTTAAAAGAAAGTAAAAAACGTTACCATTGTTACTGCATTTTTTATGTTTAAGCCTAAGGTTCAATTTTTGATCGTCACCAGAATCAAGATCTAGGATCGGCCCAGTCGGGTGCTCGTTGAATGACACGTGGTCTTTGGAGCGAGAATTGAGCGATTGATATCGGGTAATTAGTAAATTCTAACTAGTAGGCTATTATCAATGCTGCTTTCTGATTGGTTGAGCTACTAGTAAGCTATATTTTTATAGCCTACTAGTAAGGAAAAGTGCCTGCCTAGTAAACCAAAACAATGGCGGCTGAATCGCATTTTGCTGAAGTTGCGGAAGAGTATTTGAGTTCATTATTCCATAAATCTACACCAAAATCTACAAAGACGTCAACCAAAAATGGAATGAAGATATTAAACGGAAGGAATACACAAAATAAATTTGAACTGTTGACAAACGTTACCGTAGATTTGACTCCTTTTGTAACTAAGTACTATTTTATCGTCTTTTTGACAAACTAAAATAACTATTTTTTACAGAATAGTTTTCAAGCCAAACAAGGTTTGAGACTCCGATAGAAGAGATGAAGAAAGAAGAGCCAAATGACTTTCCGCAGTGAAGCAGAAAGACGGAAAAGATTTCAAAGTTTCGTCTAGTGAGTAGGCCTGACCGCAATTGTAATGTTTTGACGCAAAAATAAAGTTAAAGTCTAGCTTTAACTAGTAAACGATGTTTTGTACTCAATATTTTTTTGACCAACTAGTTGGATTTTACTAAAGCAATTATTCTTCTCGTCCTCATGGCCTCTGAGTCCGAATAGCCCATTCGGACTCATGGGCTATTGACACAGAGCCCATTTGGGCTCGAGGAATAATTGTTAATTATTAATTGCAAATGCGAGTTACAATCATACACTTGAGCCCAAATAAAGCTACAGAAAGGATTTTTCAAATATACATGTTCTACCTTGTACCCTAATGTAATAACCTTTGGCCTCAAATGTAATAGAGTTTGGCATCGAAAGTAGTGACTGGCATAAAATTATATGAAGATTAACCTAAAATGTAACAAAGATCAAACGTAACAACTAAATATCGAGTCATTGAATCCGATTAAGCAAACGCTTTGGAAAGAGGAAAAACTACACATCTTATCTTCCACAATGAGATAAATAGATATTTGTTGTGAGCAAGCGAAGCGAATTAGCAGCATACTATTCCGAACAAATAGGCTTCCTATGGACGATAATAGCGTGGGCAAAGTCGATTTCGTGGGCTAGTTTAGCGCCTGCAGTACTGATACGTAATCAGCAGCGGTTTTCGTTTTTGTTTTGAATGTGACTATTTATTCGAGGAAGGTCGCTTTAGCAACATTTCTAGAGGAAATGTTTGCTTTTACGAGTCTTTCAGCTTTCCTATGTGTAAATTTGTGTGATATTTCGACGTGAACAACAGAGACCGTGGATCGCGTTTTAATTGAAGATGATTTCATGTTCATGAAAGAAGAAGCAATTTCTCTGAATTATCTGACAGATCGAGTCCTTTGATCTACGCAATAAATCGCCTGACGTGGCGAGTTAACGAAAGTTTATTTTATTGCGATTTCATGTTGAGTTCATGTTCTTGTAAGTAAACTAGCGTTTTCTATCAAAAGTGAAGTGCTGCGATATCCGAAATGCAAAACCTGACATTCAAAAGTATACCAAATACACTACATTCCCTCCTTTCCTTCGGAATGCCGGTAACCTAGTAAACTTATGTAAATAAACAAAACAAATAGGATAAAGTTCTAAATTTTTCTGAGTTCTTCAATTCTTAGTGTATCTAATTTGTTATGAATTTCCCAAATAAACAGTATGAAATGTCCAAATGTCTTTGAATTTGTGTCAGTTCAAGTGTCTTTGAGTTTGCCTGAAGTGACCACATAATCCTTGAATCGTTCTGGTGGCTTTGTAACTCTTCAAGACCTTCTGGGTGCAGTGATCTCTGCATCCTTTCTCGGTTCTTGGTTTGCACCTAGGCCGGCCTTGTCCGTGTTCTCAGCAAGTGGGGTGGGCACGACAGCTTTTTCATCCGATGGGCTTTTCCTTGGCGTGCCAGGGGCCTCCTCCTGATTTACTTGGTTGAACAGTTTCAGATGCTGTAAGTTCCGTTTATATGTTACGCCCTGGGGAGACTCGATTCGTAGTTGGTCGTCATGATTTGCCGTTACTTTGTACGAATCGAGTCAGCAGCGACTTGTTTTCTCTCTGCATCACGATCTCTAACTTGTTGTTCCAGAATTCGGTCTTCTGCTTCGCCCATCTCCCCAATGTCGGGTAACTTCATGGTTAAATTTCTAACATACAGTAGTTCTGCCGGAGGTTTTCCGGTTGTTGTGTGTGCTGTAGATCTGTATGCCAGTAGGTACTTGTTTAATTCGACCCTCCAATTCCTCTTTTTAGCATGTGATGCTCGCATTGCCTGGAGTAGGGAGCGATTTTGTCTTTCAACTTCCCCATTTGCTCTTGGCCATAGTAGTGTTGTTAGTTTGTGGTTGACTCCCATCTCAGCCAAGTACTGTTCCATTTCTGTTGACACTAGATTGGAACCGTTGTCTGTGCGTAGGGTCTTAGGTATACTATACCTGGCAAACTGAGTGTCCATACACCTGATTATTGTCTCAGAAGTAGTGGACGGCACTATCATCACTGTCATCCTCTATCCACCTACTGTGGTAGTCAACAAGTACAACCAGGAGCTCATTTGTAGGAATAGGACTCATTAACTCAAGGGTTAGATCTTGCCACGGTCTCTCGCGTATCCTTGTTGGTTTCACAGGTGGAGCTCTGTACTTTTTTTACAACTAACTGACAGCCATAACAGTCACGGCATTTCTTCTCAGCGTCTTTGTCTATCCCGGCCTATCATACCTTTGATCTAAGTCTCTCTTTCATTTTCACGATGCCTTAGTGAGCTTCATGGGCGAATGCTAGGATTCTTTTTCTTAGAACAGTCGGTACTACAATTCTGGTTCCACGTAGGATGACCTGTCCAATATATGTGAGTTCCTTCCTCACAGGTCTGTACTCTTTGGGAGCGCTCGTCCAGTTCGCACTCACCAGACAGTTTTTCTAAGTCTGAAGTTCGCTATCTTCTGCAGATGCCTTTTCTATTTCCTGAATTTCCATTGCGGATGGAACAGCTTTTCAAAGCGACGGCACGCACATACTCATCATCGTGCTTATAACCTTTGGTAGAGAATTGTTTAGTCAACCGTGAAAGGGCTTCGGCAATGTTATCTTTTGATCTGACTTACCGAACTCTGTAGTTGAATGGCTGAAGTCTCTGCCCCATCTTTTGATGCGAGCAGATGGTTTAGATCGGCTTGAGTATATTATCTTCAGTGGATCGTGGTCTGTGACTAGGTCAAAATTCTCTAGCCCTTGAAGGTACAGGTTGAACCTCTCAAATCCCTACACAATACCTAATGCTTTCTTTTCTGTCAGACTATATCTTCGTTCTACATAGCTAAGGTTACGGCTTGCATAACATACTACTCTGCTAACACCGTCCTTCTCTTGAATAAGTACAGCTCCTAGACCGACTGGACTTGAATCTTTGACTACACTTGTCTGAGCGATTTTGTCAAAGTAGGCTAACGCTTGAGCAATGGTTACAGCTTTCTTGAGCTGCTTAAAAGCAGTTTGCTGTTGTTTCTCCCACTTAAAGGGTGTCCCTTGTCGAGTGACTGTTCTGAGTGCTTCTGCAATAGTGGCGAAGTTGGGTATAAACCGTGAACTGAACCCAACCATTCCAAGAAAACTTCGCACCTCTAACACTGAAGTTGGAGGATTTGCTTCCAAAACCGCTCTCACTCTCTCACTGGTTGGACCGAGACCGTATTTGGACAGTAACAGTCCCATGAACACAACATTGTTCATTCTGAACGAGCACTTCTCTGGGTTTAGGGTGAGATTTTTCTGCTCTAGTCGCTTGATGACATTATGGAGGTTTCGGTCATGTTCCTCTTTCGATTTCCCATGAACCACTAGGTCGTCTGCAATATTCTGGACCCCATTAATATCTGATAAAACCTGTCTGATAATTTGTTGGTATTTTTTGGATGCAGAGCTGACTCCAAACATAAGTCTCTTATAGCGAGACAATCCATCATGAGTAACAAATGTCGTAACATCCAGTGAGCCCTCATCCAATTCTACTTGGTAGAACCCTAAACGCAGTTCGAGCCTTAAAAACATACAACTCCCATTAAGTATCTCTAGCACTTCATCTATAGTAGGCATAGGTCTTCTCTCCTTTATAGTTGCTTTGTTCGCACAGCGCATGTCAACGCACAGGCGTATGTCTCCTGAAGGTTTGGGTGCTTTACGAGGCTAACCCAGGACGTGGGACCCTCAACTTTCTCCACTATATCTTTCTCTACGAGCTCGTTTACTTTCGCCGTGACCTTTTCACGGAGTGCAAAGGGGGTTCGTCTAGGCTTTTGTAAAATTGGGGTCAAACTTTTATCAAAGTGTAACTTAAGTGGATAATCTACAAACTTCCAAATTCCAGTAAAAACTTTGGGGTACTTAAATTGGAGTTCGCCCCCAATGTTTGTATCTGACGCATTGTTACACACAGTCTCAATGCTAGCCCCGATTTTCAAAATGCCCAATTCCTTTGAAGCAACATTTCCTAACAAACACCGTCCTCTGTCTGTCACAACAAATACAGACTGAATTTTCTTTTTGTTATAGGATAATTCTGCCTCAAATTGGCCCTGTACTGAAACCTGTTTACCCCCGTAGGCAAACAGTCTCTTGCAGCATTTTTTTAAGCTAGCATTCAGGCCCTGTAATTTCAACTTTTTATAATCTTTAATAATGTTAATAAGGGTACTTACCGAGCCAGAATCAATTATTACTTCTTTTACGATTCCGTTTATACCTACTAGCATGATTGGTTCGTCAGAAACAGCATAAACTTGTGTTTTCTCTTCTGACACACTGAATGCAAAATTATCTTCGCTACTATCACTCTAATATTCCACCTGATTTGTTGAGCCACTCTTCTGGCGATCACCATACCCCCCATGGCCACGGTAAATTCCTCTCGCACCTCGGTTCTTGTTTTTCTCTCCTTCTGTTCCAACAAGCTGCGAAGTGACCAGTTTTCCTACATTTGGCACACTTCCTTCCTCTGGCTGGACAATTTTTATCCCTCTTGATATGCCCTTCCTTTAATTTCCACAGTTATGACATACATTTGTTCTTTTCTCATCGCCGGACATTTTCACGGCATTCACGTCTCCGTTTCGTGGCTTCGACAGGCTAAACATGTTTTTTTTTGCCTGCGATGTTGCTGTCTCCCACGCACAAGCTTTATCCAGAGTTTGTTCCAGGTTGATATTTTTGGGGTCTAACAAACGCTTTTTAATCGTTGTACTCTTCCGCTATCGGGCCAGGGTTACTTAAGTCTTCGAACAAACCTTGAAGATCGATTCCTGCGAAATGCAGTAACTGAGCTGTTTTCTTCTTTGCATCTATTAAACGTTGTCATTCGGCGTAATATTCGAACGCTCCTTTCCATTTTCTCCACTTATCAGCAAATTGGGATGCCGTACCTGGTATATACAAAACTGGAAGGTGTTTGCCGGGCACCTCGTCGCCAATGTCGTATCTCTAATAGCCACAATGGCAAGCACATGAAACAACCGCACGATCACTCGATACATAACGTGTTCAATCTCTAGATCACCTGACATTCACAGGTATCCCAAATACACTACACTAACTTTACAGGTTTTGTGCTGATATTATGCATTCAAGGTATCAAGGTTTTTGTTTCTGTGACATTTGTTTTAAGCTTTAACACGATTTGGGAGATATTAGCAAGTTTTTCCCATATCTCGTCTCTGGTTTACAACATGGAATTCAAACTGAAGTTGTTACAAGAAAACTACATTTGTAATTGTCACTGGTGTTACGCTTAACTTGCACTGCCCCAAGCCAATCAGAATTTACAGAGGTAAGTGCGCGCTTTTTACTTTCATTTTTATGCATACCTTTTATAGTGTCTTATTAACACATTGCTTCAGATTTTAGTTATAGTAGGCCTGTAAAAAAAAAGCTAACAGGAAAACGGCAAAATTAATTAGCTTGTATCCGATTTGATTCTCCTGTTAATATATTTATTGCATGCTCATCTCTAAATTAAAGATTGATCATATTATATTAATATTTTGTATCATTATGGGTTTTAACAGATGAGAAACTGGGGATTAGCAAGATTATTTCTATATCACCTTTTTGTTGTTCATATTATCTATGCTCAGGTTTTGCCCGTCTACACTTCCTCTCTTCCTAGTCTGACAAACAAATTGAAAGAAAGAAACAGCATAATTCGTTATTATATCAATCAAGGTTTTTCATATATTGACTTTTGCTACGTTATTTGTAGTACGTGGCATTTCACTTTAGTTGAACACCTTAAAAGGTTACTAGTCAGCCTTAGAAACGAAGAGTCTCCATTAAAACTCTTAAATTTAATTGTAACTTCGATAAAGAAAGAGCTCAAAAAAGTGGATAGTGTATTGGATAAAGAATTATGTGGAAAAGATTGGTACAAAATCGTTTTTTTAACAGTAAGGAGTGAAGCTGTTGTAAAGGTAATGAAAACAACTGACCCAGACGTAACGGAATACAAAGAATGAACGGCTCTCGATTATTAAGAAGAAAGTATCCTGTACTTGGTCCAGACTTAATTTGGCACGTTGTTAAACGCAAATTTAATTTCGGTTCGCTATTCATGGCGCAGTTGACGATTACGACCATAATTGATGAGTAATTTTTGATAGATATTCTAAAATCTGGCGTTGTTTGGTCGATCGCATAGGTTTTGTTGGTTTTACTGTGTTTGAAATCCTCAAATTAATAGACAATATGTTGAGGTCTAGCTGTAACAAAATGAAGATGATCTGCTACACTATTTTTTTTTTATAAAACATCAAAATTTTTGTTTTAGGGTGAATGTTATTATATATTTTTGGTTTATCAGCCTCAATGTTCTTAAACATGTTTTTAAAACATCTTTATTAGTTTTAGATAATACAAATACTACATTTACCGTGTTTTGCATTATTAAAGACAATTGTATTGATTTTGAAGTAATAGAAATATAACAAAGAACTGAATCCCAAGAGAACTTAACATACTATAAAATTAACACTGAGCAAGCTAATCTGAGAACAAATATTTGATCATTAAATGAGAAGACGAGTTTTTTGACGCAGGATAAGTAGTGTAGCAGTATATATATTCATGGAGGATATTAAAAGACAGGTCGTATGAATAAACAAAAATCTCCTTCACTGTGCCTTAACCGATCTTTAGCTTTTAAGTAATTTGTTAGGGCCATACCTTTATTCTATTTTGTATTGTGTTATTTCAAGTGTAAAAAATAATAGTTAAGGGTAAATAAAGAATTGTTGTCGTTGTTTCGAATTCCACATTCCCCTCACAAAGGGCGAAACATACCGTATGTTGTACTTTTCTGTATACATATATTGATTTGCATTTACATGCACTTTGCCCGTTTTTCTCAAGACCTTTACCTGAGAAATGCAATTCGGTAAATGAAAAACCATCACTGTGATGTAAAATTGTTATCTGAAAAGGCTTTAGCCAAGAAACCCAATCAAATTTCTTAACAACACCATATCAATTATGTCATCATGTTCTCAACATATTCATATAAATAATGTCTAAATGTTTAAAATTTACTACATTGACACGTTGTTCAGTGTGGCTTTCAATCAATTTTAATTCAAATGTTTTTTTAATCATTTCATGGTTTACAAAACAAAAGGAAAACGTTGATATCTTTTATCGCCAAGTGTTATTAAGACATTTTAAAAATACTCATAAATGGTGGCAATTTACATATTATTTTGTATTAACCCTACCAGCGTCGTTTTAAGTAACATATTCGTTTGAAAGTTTAAACCAAGAGGGAGGCTATAGTAGAGCTAAATTTGAATGAAGACAAAAGGTTAGCTTAGTTGGTAAGGCGCCAGTCTACTGTGCGGGAGGTTTCGGGATCGATTCCCGGCGGGACCACCAACTCAGAATCTTAAAATAACTGAGTAGAAAGTGCTGCCTTTGCTCTAACATCTGCAAACGGTTAGATTTTCGCGTTTTCTCAGATAAGGACGTTAAACCGAAGGTCCTGTCTTTTGCTCACTCTGTCGAGGGATTTAAAAGAACCCACACACTTCTTGCAAAGAGCAGGGTGGTGATCCTGGTGTATTGGTCTGTTTCTTCCATCGAGGGCACTTCTTATCGGCTGCCAAGTTGCGCCTTAACATGGGAGACGCTCCAGCGGACTTTCTAAGACCATCAACTTTCTGACATCAAATGTATATGCTTGTAAACAGGTTCTGAAAATCCCTTAGGGGAGAACTTGTATATGTATTGTAGTGTATATTAAAACAGCCGCCATTTATTAATAAGGTCTATAGTATGTGTATCAACATCCATCCCGAAACTAAAACTATCTTATTTTGCCGTTTGTATATATAAAACTAAGGTCTACAATTACTAAATCTGTAAAAAAAGAATATTTAGAAATATGCAAGTAAAAAGCAAGCACTTACTTTTATAATAATATGCATAAAAAATTAACCAGTTCTGATTGACTAGGAGCAGAGCAGTTCCAGCTTAACACCAGTGCTAAAAATTGTAACACCTGTGTAAAAGGTGTTTTTCGATTAGTTAAAAAATAATAGAAATTTGAATTAGCCAATCAAATTGTAGCTTTTTCTATAGCAATATATTTGCGTTGATAACACAAGCACAATTAGTGGCGCGTGTACACAAACGAGTTTCTAGCAAAAACAATTAATAGCGGGCAATTGCGTGCTTCTTGAGTAGATGTTCTTAGCTCCAACCAGCACTAAAAGCAAAACCTCAGTGTTCTGCGTTTTGGTTGCCGAACAGAAAACAGCGTAATTTGAGAATGAAAAATGCCATTGAAATGGAAAATTACTAGTCTGGAGGGCAAAAAACACTTTGCAAAACTTACGATCGAGTGGATGACTTTCATGTCAAGTACTACAAGTACTAGTTATTTCGAAACTTTTGTAAGTGTTTTATTTAAAATAAATAATCATACGGGTTTTCTCGTTCAATTTGGATTTAATTTCATTTGCACTTGTGAGTTTTTCAAAAAGCGAAAGCGGCTCGTGTAATTTCAGCTTTTTGAAAAACTCACTCGTGCAAATTAATTTCAAATTGAACTCAAAACCGTGCGATTACCTATACTTATTGCCAGACACCAATGATGGCACGAGCTCAACGAACTAGACCACGTGATCACACTCAAACCACAATTTTGCATGTTAAAATTTATAACAAAAACTCAAATTGTTTTAACAAATGCAAATTTCCAAAACAAAAAGTTTCAAAACGCAAGTTTGCAAGACAAGAAGTGTTAAAAAGGACAAATTTGCAAGACAACTTTGCACAAACTTCTATGACTCTTCAGGGCTTCCGCATGAAAATGTATGTCTTCCATGGTCATTGAGCAAGACAAGTACAAACAGTTTTCTCAATAAGATCACGAAAATAAGAAAAGCACATTACAATTTGCACAACTTTATACGAACAACAAGGTTCAAACTGGCCGAAAATTAAGAACAATTTAAAAAAAATCTCAGGTTGAAACTTCGAATATTATGAAAATGTTTTACGTGAGACATCATTAAAGCTCATAAACTAACATAGCAACACAATATTTAACACAACAAGTCTGATTGAGTTTTATATTCATTATAATCTTATGCCAAGTGCATCGTTTTAAAAATCCTTCATTGATTTTATTATGTCTTTATTCAATATCAGCTGCAAGAAATAAGAACAACATTAAGCTAAGAACAATAAAAGGTTGAAATACCCAAAAAAAAATAACAATGAACCTCGGAAAAATTTACTCATTGTTATAAAATAGCGTGTAAGCAGTCATCTGCAGAGGAATATTTCAAACTTTCTAGAACTGAAAACATGTGAGAATCTCTTACTAGAATGAGTATCTCTATGCAGCTCAATGCCAATTATCTAATTTTTGTAAAAATCATCAAATCACTATACTCTTAATATTCTATATTAAATATGAAAACGATTGTTTAAATGCAAGGTGTTTAATATTTATGAACAACTTTGTAAACTATACACCATACGAAAACAAGGGAAAGCTTACTAACGTTACAGACGTTCAACCTTCTGCGAAGAAAAACAAAGGACTGACGTCGGAAAAGTCAATAATTTTTTTTCTCGTTTTTATTCGGTGAGTAATTTACATTTTTATCACTAAATGTTTCTTAAGAAACACCGAAGCAGCTCACACTAGTTTGTCGCTAATTATATTTTTTCTTTAAGACGTTTTTAACACTTTATTTAAGCATTAGATCACAACTTTCTATGAATTTTATCGGTGTGATAAAGCATAGATTTGAACCAATAAGAGCGCGCGTTATATCGTAGCTATATTATAAACAAAATAAAATGCAAGGCTGGCACTACGACAATATCAAAACTTTTATTGCAGATATTTTGACTAGAGAGGACTAGTTCTACTAGTAGTTACATGGA
>JAOTRI020088125.1:0-16209 GCA_028564885.2 Zoanthus sanctaehelenae
GGTGGGGGGGGCTTTACAGAGTGAATCTAGGGTCACAGATTGCCACTTGTATAGTGCAAGCTTCCCCAAGTTCGGAAGTACATGGAATAGCTCCTTTTAGGCACGATTTAGCATTTTCTGATCCAAACTCACATCAGGTGAAGCATTACAATTCTGTGTCGGGTGTATCTGTCTTAGCTGGAAATGGGACAGAAGGAAGAGGGAAAGAAAGTGCCAAGTCCTCAAACTTCATGCAGCCATTTTAGCTGGAATTAATACAGAAGGAATAGGGAGAGGAAGTGCCAAGTCCTCAAACTTGATGCAGCCATCTTAGCTGGAAAAGAAACAGAAGGAAGAAGGAGAGAAAGTGCCAAGTCCTCAAACTTCATGCAGCCATCCGGGCTCTGTTCCGAGTTAGAATCCAATTTGTTCCTTTGTGATTCGCAAGCAGGTGAGATTTCCATCATCACAGGACTTTACGGTACTTGCGACTTCCTCTTATCTACTGGTAAGATCTATCGTTCGTTTGGTGTGCATAAAAAACATCACTCAATGGCACCAGTATCAGTTCAAGAGTCAGAAGAAAATCTTACCTCTATTGCTGATTTTGAAAAGTTGCATGACAGGGCAGGTCGAGTCTCTTCATTACATCCATCACCACAATCATGAAGCAGGTGCTCATGTAATCGACTACGTGAGAGCATTTGGTAATACGATCAAAAAGAGCTTAAAACGAACGACTATATGGCGCATATTATTTTACTAACAAGAAGTCTTATTACCTGTACCATCAAATTCAAATAGGTTTTGGGACATCCCAATACTACCATCGTTACCGCCTGTTGAGATGTCGGAAGAAAACCAGCAATATACGAGAGAGTGGGCACGAGAGAACGGCAAGTGTGTTCGTCAGAGAACCATACGACGAGAAACAACTAAGTACAAGACTGGAACACTACCGCTAAACATGTACGCAACAAAGGAACCTGTTGGAGACAAGGTTATGTTTGGGACTCCTGCAGTTGACATCAAACGAGATAAATTATACCGGTAATGAGTACAGCCACGAAAGTGACGGAGATGATATAGAACATTGCAGCGAAGATAATTTTCTGGCCTACAACAACTTTTCTTTCCCGAGACCAACTCGTTCAGGAAGAAACATCACTATTAACCAACGGTTTAATACTTGAAAATGTTAGAAATGTGAAAGTTCGCAAGTTTTTGTTTGTAAATGAAGTGCTGATTGATAGTAATGCATTACTTCTACGAGTTTATAAACCTGGAGGTGAAAGTAATTGTTCTAAGCAGGAGATTGAAGAAAGGCCGATGCTCCGAGATAGCCCTGGAAACAACCTAAATCATTACAAAATTAGTGGGATATAGGAAACTTATTCAAAGTCACATAAGTTTTACGTGTACTAGCTCTATTTGATATTGTTAGAAATGTGAAAGTTCGCAAGTTTTGTTCGTAAACAAAATGCTGATTGATAGTGTAATGTATTGATTCTACGACTTTATAAACCTAGTAATTGTTCTGAAGAGGAGATTTGAAGAAAAATGAATCCAAAAGTAGTGAGATATAGGAAACTTATTCAAAGTCTCATAAGTTTTACGTGTACTAGCTCTATTTGTTTTAAAGTTTATTTTTGCGTGAACGTGAACGACATTCGGTATATTACGTGAATGTGAAAAAGGCAAATATTTTCACGTGATTCGTGACTCACAAGTGGTATAGGGTACCCTCAGAACAAAATTACATGTTTGCATGTAAAAAATTACTATTCTTATTGAATCATTTTCTTGGTTTCTTTGTCTTATCCCCAAATGAAGATACCACATTCAAAGAAGCAATTATGGACATGCTCACTAAAGATGCTGACTCTCCAATTTACACAAAGCTCGGATTAAGTTAAGGAAAAGCACTTAAGTTCAGACGTGTTTTTGATGACGTGTTCCTGCCATTATCAAGGAAAATATCATTGCCAAACAAGAACAAACCAACAATGGTAAAGTTGTCAACATATGGCCCAAAGCTGCAAAAACTATACCTGTCAAAGTAAGTTCTGTTTGGATGTGGGATAGTCATTAAAGTATATGTTTGTCTTATTCTAACCTGTTTTATTCCCTACTAATGAAAAGGAACATGAACATTGTGTGTTGCATATATGCCCTTTTCATATGTCATTGTTCAACCTGAGCATGTCCATTTGCTAAGGATGCTAAGACACGTTTATGGTAGTTTTAAATTTACTTATAAAAGAAATTTTACAAAGTTATTTAATAAGCAAATTGACACGGTTGTGTCAGTGAAGCATTAGCTTACATTTAACCTTATCTTTTTTTTGTTAGGGTGACTTCATTAGCTTTTAAGAGGATGACTCCTTCACCTGCTTACAAGCAAAAACAACAAAGTTACCTTAAGTTCTTGATTAGGTTTTGACAAAAAGATTACATCAAATTAATAACTCAAGCTTCCTAAAAGATCAAATGAAATATTTATCCGAAAGGTTTTTTTGTTACAAAATGCAGTAACCAAAAGATACCTTTGAGCTCGTAGAGTACCAATTTAATCTACAAGTAGTTGAAGTCAAGTCCTAGAACAGTTGTGGATCACACCAATTTACAGGTTGTGACATTGTGGCCAAAAATGATGTCAAAGAATTATGTCCAGAAATCAAATGAACTACTCAGAAGTGATATTGTACCATTCCGATTTATATCCACATCCCCAAAAACACAATGAAGCAGCCTCTTTGGATTTTAATGTTTGTGTACTGTCCCCATTGGAAAATTGCTTTCCCTAAACCCTCTAGGATACTCCCTCCATGAATTTTTAGTATCCTTAATGATAGAGGAAGGGGTACATATAAACAGGAATAGCCCATTACCAGAATCCAAAAGATAGCTTTGAGCTCATAGAATACCAGTTTTATTGCTCGTTCAAAACATGAAACTTACAAATAGATGATGCATTTTTGTTTGTGGCTATTAAAAAATAGAGCGATTTTATTTGAACATGAGACAAGACTATACTTACCTACTATAACCAGAACATTTTTTTTGTAGTTTCACATTTGTGTCTATGGAATTGTTTACACAATAAACAGTCATCAAGTTAATGTGTTAAAATCACTGTCTGTAGGTCACCCAGTTGCATTGTTATATCAGAGCGTATTAAATCTTGTGCTTCATATCAACCTGCAACAACTAGAATGCCAGAAATTTAATTCCTGGAATTCTCATTGGTACAGAGTCATTATATAATGCTTGCTATGAAGTACAGATTTAAGTGGAGTTGTATTTGTTGTGTTGTTATAACAGCATTTTAGTTGAAGCTGTTTTAGAAACTATTGTATTGTTAGTATTTTATATGACATTTTTATTAAGTTTGTATCGTTACAGTGCTTTTTAACTTTATTGTGGTCTATATTATATAGTTTGTTCACAAGGAAACTGATGTTTAAATTTTATTAAATTCTTGTATGTTAACATGTGTTGTTTTTCATTAAAATAAATCATTTGGAAAAAAACTCCATTTTTTTAAATATTATAGGTTTGATCACTACAAAGGCCTTTTTAATAGGTGGATCATGACGTTTACACCAATCAGATACCCTATCCATAACATTAACAAACTTTGGAATATTGTTGTCCCAATAAGCCAATTACAGGAATCAACTGTCCCAGTGAATAACCAACATTGGGATTTTGTTGTCCACGAAATAAGTCAGTTATGGGAATCAACTGTCGAAATGAAATTCCACCAATGAGATATTGTTGTTCCCAAAATAAGCCAATTACGGCAATCAATGGTCCCAATAAAATCCCACCAATGGGATATTGTTGTCCACAAAATAAGTCAATTAATGGGATTCAATTGTCTAACTAAAATCCCAATAATGGGATATTTTTGTTCACGAAATAAGCCAATTATGGGATTCAATTGTCCCAAGGAAATCCACACAATGGGATATATAAATTTGGGGGTTTCTTTGGGATTATTTTTTCCCGACACTGGTTTTGGTAGCCTTTTTCGGTAGGGCATAATGTATGGTGGTGGTTTGTTGTGATTGGCTGATTTCGATCCTATTCTCGTTTTAAGCGGTTTCCTCAGACGTCCGCTTGTTTGTCGCACATCGGTGGTTTTGGTGTTTTTTGATAGTCGTTATCCAAGCTTTCGGAATTTCTAATCCAATATCCCTGTTGATGTTACTGGGGTTGAGGCTTATGTGGATTGCTCCTTTCCCTTTTTTTGTGTACCGATGTTTTTCCTTGTCAATAATAAACTTCACTTCTTTCCAAAGTGGCTTGTGTTCTGTTATGTTTGCGTGTTCTGAGACGGCAGGTTTTCTAATTAACAATAGAATGCATGCTAGAATCTATAAAACTGAGGATTCTTTGGATAAATTAGTTCTTATTACTATGACTTCCAACCGAATTACATTCCACAATTCATACATTTAGTTCTGTTTGAAATACATATTCGTTATTCATCTTTTTACCACCCATGACTGTCTCAGCAGCAATCGAATAGCAAACTCACAGTCTAAACTCACAGTCTAAACACCGCAAGTGTGCTTAATTATATGCCTTTGAACTATAAAGCAGTCCTATGAAGGAGTTCACAGGCAACACTTCGCAACCTGTAGATATCCTAGTCTATAAGTATGACAAAAAAAATGCACCCTCGACCATCCACATGGAACTTTGACCCTCAACAGAAAACCCACAACTAACACCCAATAGTTTTGCATGCTAGAATTTTGAGAAAATCAATCGTTTTGTTTTAAAATATTATTTGTCATTTGTATTTAATTATGTCATCAGGACATACTCACTACTCAGAGTTTAGTCTAAATAAATAATAACTGAATTTCCATCAAGAAAGCAATTGCAAACAAGAACAAAAAAAATAGGAATAAGTAAATATCTGTCATAATTACTGGAATTGTGGTTGTAAGCAGGTTCACAGCAGAAGATGAAGTTGCCCCATTTTGGCTGTCAAAAACAGCTGCGAGCTACGTTTCGAATCCCTAATACCGTTTCAATTTTTGGCTTTACATCTACATGCCTGTAATGCTGTCTTTAGTTCGAAAATAAAACTATTTACTTTAAATTATCTGATCATTATTTATGATTTATCAACAAAACCTGGGAAATGGCGGTATGGCTTTAAGGATTAAAGTTCTTAATATTTTGTGAAAAGAAAAATAAAATATAAAAAAGAAAAGAAACAGAAGAGATATAGTACCTGATGAAATCGAGGAAACTAGTGTAGAGGACAAAAAAATAACAACATACTTGGCAACCGGACAAGTGCTACGGAGGTGTACCGTGAATGAGAAAAAGAAAAAAGTCTTGAGAAACCACCAAAGTTTGCACTTTAACACAACATTGACGTAATCGAGTGTGAAACTAAGATCGAGAAAAGCATAGCAAAACTCAGTTGCTCAAGAAAAAAAACAAGAGACAATAGAAAAGTAAAAAAGAATATAACCAAACAGGACAAATATTCATCGAAGAATGAAGAAACTTTAGTTTAGGAAGATGAGAGCTACAGATCTTTCGTTTAATATGAGAATACATCTACCAGGACCACCTGATAATGGAATCTGAAAATGCCATTCAGAATTTAAAGGTGAAATTGAATCAGGCAACATTGAGATATGTGGTGAGAGCGATAGAATGTTCAGGTTGTTATGAGTAGTCCAAATTTGGGAGTGACGCAATCACGTGACTTCGTGCTCCTTGCAAGTCTCATAAGATTATTCAATAGAAGAATTGAAGTTGTTCTCGAGCTCTGTAGTCAGTTTTATTTTGGTTAACTCATTACATAGTACCAGCAGTTTTTCTGTAAAGTCCAGAGCATTAGATGCATGGAAGAAATCATACCGCCCAGAGAGTTAAAGTAAACATGGATAGCCGAAATTTTGTGGAAACATGGTGCGAAGGGCAAGAAAGCTGGGAGCTGTATGAAATCTCAAGTGACCAGTCAGAGAAAATGAACACTGTAGGTTCAATAGTGACACTACGAACAACTGTTTTAAGGAAGAGAAATCAGCTTTTGATAAGGAAAAAACGCAAAGCTCAGTGTTTTCATCATGTCTTCGCAAGATAGAACTTATGGCTTCGTAATCATAGATATTAAAATTCACAATTAAACCTAAATTTCAAGTTAGACCTTACTTTTGACATTTTTTGTGATTTTTATGATACTTTACCTTTATTTTCGAACGAAAACAATGCTAAATGATTGTGAATATTGTATTAACATATTCTACTGAACTTTACAACTTTGGTTTTTATATTGAAGAAGAAAAATAACTAGCGGTAAGCTAGTTTGAGCTGTGTTGGTGTTTCTAAAGAAACAATTTGGTAATAAAAATGTAAAATCTACACCGTAAAAAAAAACTTACTGACGTTTTGGACGTTAGTCCTTCATCGAGAACTAGGCGTGAGGGCGGTGCCGCAATCTATGGTTGGGCCTTTACGAATGGCTTTATCAATAACGTGGGCCGTGGGCTCTTTAATCCTAGTAGAAAAATGGCCATACAGTACACGATAAAAACTCGCATATTTTTAAACATTTTTTAAAATTTCCGTCAAGCAAGGAAATGTACACACCTTCTTGTTTTCGCATGTTGGATTCAGCGAATAACGCTACTGATCTTAAACTTAAAGAAGCTTTTTACATAAATTAAAATAAACCCCACCTTAACAAACAACTACATCATTTCAATACTTTCTAAACTCTTTAATTTCCGTTTCATTGTATTACAATCCATTACGTCATATTGTAAATATTTATCATATTTTGTGTATATACTAGTACACGTATTACTTTTCATTAAACTGATGATGGCATAAGCATGCCGAAACATGTCTTTCAAAACTGTTGCCCGATTTTTTCAATATTTAAGTTTGTTTCATTGTATTTTTCCCTTGTTTTTATTTTTGAAGGTGCTATGGTGCACATGTAGAATTGAATTTTCTTGTCAAAACATCCGAATTCAAAAGCTGTCATGAAATTGATGAAATTATTCAGTTATTGGTTCTAAACTTATTTTTCTATGGAGATTCAGCGAAATGGTCTTCAAATCACAGAATTTTGTCTATGACAAGCCTAAACTTAATCAGATTCAATTGAACATGGGAAAACTGAAAGGGAAATACAGAAATCGAAGAAAATCTCGGCACATCATAAAAACTCCTCTTAACTGTGCTTCTGCTTTATGACAATCTTTCAACAGCATTCAGTTATGAGCGAGTTATGAGCATCTTTCACCGGTAACCAGTCGTTTAGCCAATGACTCATTTCGGCAATGTTCAGTTCGCCGACACTTATATGTCAGTTTGCCAACGTCCAAAATCCTTTGTGAAGAGGTATAAAGTGATGTAAAAGTAATTTTCAGTAGATAAAAGTTAACAAAATAGTCGATGTTGCCATAGTAAGTTCGTCGTGCGAAGGCTCAGAAAGGAGTGGTTTATTATCGTGTTCACAATAAACAAACATAAACAACAACTTCCGAGTACCGTTTTCCGCTAGATCTAATAAAAAAGAAACTAAATTAACCAGTAACCGATGAATTCCATAGTCATAAATGAAATAAAATTGCTTTTGTTGTTTTAAACTCAACTTATTATCATATTTGAAAGATGAAAACAAAGAACAGGAACATTTTAAGAAACTTAGCTCAGCAAAAGATGAAATTAAAGCTTGATCAAAACTTAGGATCGAAATTCGTAAATCAGCATTCTTGCAAAATATACCTCTGAGGAAACGTAGGTTACTCTGTCAAGGGTCACTTACTCGGAACTGACTCAAAAAAATTAAAATTCAATGCTTTGGTTTTTTTTTGAATGAGAAAGCAATTATTATAAAAAACTTAAATTCGAATGCAACCTGTGTGTGGCTGAACCTGACGAATACCCAAAACCCACCAAACTTTGAGAGTACTAGAATGGACGAAGAAAGTTTGGATTACAGCGGGAAGCCATTATTCTCTCTTAACTTTCAATGAGCCACCTTCACAATATTCACAACATATGGAGTCCTCAATCGAAGACCCGGCACCTGCTGAAGTCATTGCAAATATCCAGCCCGTAACCTATCAGATAATCGAGAGTGGGACAAAAAGAAGAAAAACCAGCCTGATTGACAGCCTTGGCTTCACCTACAACAAGCATTCCCGCAGGCCGTATGCAATCTACCGGCAGTGTGCGGTTCATACGAAAAGCAATCCTTGCAAGGCGTCAGTGACAGAATGGAACGACGGGGTTTTCAGGCCTGGCCAGAGTAACCACAACCATGCAGTGGAGGTGGGGGGAGCAACCACAACCAAGATAGTCTCCTGGGTGAAGAGTAAGGCATTGGAAGACAAGTTCAAGTCAGCGTCAGCATGAGGTCATGTTAGATGAACTGACTGGTGCACCTTTTCCAGCCCTCCTTAAGCCTGCACATGTAGCTAAAGCTGCCAGAAACTCGAACCCGAGCAACTGAAAGACCTGGACTTCAAACTGGTCGAAGAATGTCTCCCTCCCGGTTTCTTCCAAGCCGACCTGACAGTTAAGCAGAAAAGGCATCTCATCTTTGCCAGAAAGGAGCAGCTGAATACCTTGGCCAAGGCCTATTCCTGGTACGTCGATGGATCCATCAAGCTGGTACGGCATCCATTCAAGCAGCTACAATAAATATGCGAAGTAAGTCCCACTTGTGTTTGTACTTATGGCCAACAACAAAGAAAAAGACTATAGGAAGGTATTGAAGAAAATCATTCAACTGCTTCCAGGCAAGCCAGCTGTCAAACAAGTCATCCTAGACTTTGAAAAGGTGCTGTGGGCGGTATTCAGAATGGTCCTGCCAACTGTGTCCATTCAAGGATGCGTGTTCCACTGGACGCAGTCCGTGTGGAGGAAGGTAAAAGAACTTGGCCTGCAGAAAGCCTATTCTAAGGACGACGCAGTGTACAAGTAGATCAAAAAGCTAATGGCACTTCTGTCCCTGCCTCATCGCCAGATGAACCTTATGTTCCTTTGTCTTCAAACTGAAGCACAAACAGAGCCCCTTCAGAACCTTGTCACCTACATCAGGCGACAGTGGATTGAAAGTGCTGTGTACCTACCGAAAAATTGGAGCCTGTACAATCAGGCCATTAGAACAATGACATCGAGGGACGGCACAATGCTCTGAATCATCGTGCGGGCGGGCAATGCGGATTATCACTGTACTCCTTAATCGAGCTCCTGGAAAGAGAGGCGAGACTTACAGCCATCACAATCAGGCTTGGGTCCTATTAGAAGCTGAGGCGAGTGCAGCGGAAGACTATCGAAACCTACAGGCAAGGCTATTCAAAAGCTGAGAAAAATACGAAAGGAATGAATTGACAGACACACAGTTGCTGAAAACCTGTATCAGCGACCGTCTGCAATTCTCTGCAAGCTGCGAATGATAAACAAAGCAGTTATTCGGAGGGAAGAAAATCAAACAATAAACCGATAAATAAAACTTCTTCAAGTCTTTTTATTCAAAATACTCTTGTTTCAAGTGAAGAAAGCATGTAATTGTTTTCTTATTGTGAGGCCTTTTGAACATCCTGCGCCAAAAAGTCATTGTCAATGCAAAAGAACTTCACCCGTTAGATAAACAGCAAATGGAAAAACTCTGGCAATGTGGAGCTAATGGTACGAAGAGTCCAAGACAACTTTTACATTTAGTCTGGTGGAATAAAACACATATGCTGGGAATGAGAAGGCGACAAGAGCAACTAAATAGCTCTTATTGAAAATGAGCACCCCACTCTGACAAACCAGCGGTATTTCAATGACCGTAGCATCAAAACGAAGCTATCGGGTCAAGATTTGTAGAGCTTCCGAAGAAATTACTGTAAACTTTTGAGTGCACGTCAAATCGGAGAGATATTTACGCTAAAAGGTAATAGTATTTACCTTTTAAAAGAATGGTCAAAACACTTCACAGCATTTGGATGTACGAACCGAAGTAACAAAGCCAAATGTGAAGGTTTATCATAGCATTCGTTACCGTTGCAAAACAAGAAAATGCTCGCAGAATTGCTTGTCAAAATCTGTCGAGAGAACACTCCTCTTAGTAACCACTCCTACATCAGCATTTTACACCTGAATGTTTCATTAAGCCACTCACTTTCACAATGAGAATAGGATATAAAAATTAAAATGAGGCATATCTGGCGGCTTCAATTCAAAAAGAACTTGATGAATGCAAAAGCAATTATAAACTCTGTAAAGAAAGAGCTTGAAAGGCTCCAACGCAAATTTGAGGAACAACCAAAGTTTGACATATGTCAATACAAGGACAGTGAAGAAGACGTCCAATTTTTAAAGGTTTTCCCAATTATGCTTCATTATTGTTGTGTTTTGATATCCTTTAAGAAAAAGTCTAAAATATAAGTTATGATGGTTATCAATGCAAGTGCTTTGATGAAAGAAAAAGTGGCCCATAGAAAAAATTAACAATTTGGCAAGAGTTCACTCTTGTTTTGATGAGATTGAGACTTGGCTTACTAGAAAGAGATTTAACAAAAGTTTAGAATTTTTGTTTCATCAGTGTTAGAGATAATTAGAGCTTGGATTAAATTCATGAAAACTGAGCTACATGATTTGTGTATTGTATGGCCAAGCAAAGAAGAGTTGCAATTCTACATGCTACCTATGTTTAAGCAGCTATACCCTGACCTAGTCTCCAGTCTCTGAATTATACAGTGGTTCTATCAGTGACCCTGAAATCATAGAGAAATCAGGATTTTTAAATTATGTACACAAGGGAGATATCATGGCTGACAAAGGTTTCTTAATTGAAGATCAATTAGCTGGAGTTGGTGCTCGTTTCGTAACTCCAAACTTTCCTTCTGACAAAGGGCAATAAAACACAATAAAAAAATTGCCAGTCTAAGAATACGATGGGCTAGCATCAAATCAAATAAATTTATTTATTTTTGTGAGTTTAAAAGTTTCTTGTATTTTCTTTATATATTCTTTGTTCTTTACAGTTGAATATCTGGCATAACTCCAAAAAGTTTATTTAAATGCCTGGGGAATATTCATATGCGAGGGGAATATGCGTACTTATACAATGAATAAAAATAATGCAGTAAATTTGAATAATTATTGTTTTGTAATGACAAGCCTTTCATTCATGTAAAAACAGTTTAAATGTGTTTCCACATAACACAAGGCTTGTCGGTCCAGAGCAATAGATAATCAAATTGCCCACCGCATTTAAATTTGGTCAATGTCCACAGGTTCCCCATATTAAAATTGCAAATAAGGCAGTTTTTACATGTGCTTATTAAAGGATCCTGCTGTTTAGTCAAAATATGACCTTTCTCTGACTGAAACTGGAAGTTCCTGGCTTGAAAAAGTATTTTTTTTCCTGATCTATGGCAACAATGTTAGTATATGTTTTCACTAAAATTGAAGTTTAACACTTTTAAATATTACTAAGCACATGTGTTTACCAATAAGATGTCAATCTGTATCTTAGTTCAGCTGCTAAGAAGCAAAATTTGACCATTTTGTGCGTTTTATGATAAAATCATGAAACTTGGCACAATAGAAGGATAGGCTTTAGAAAGCGTTTTTAGTTATAGGGCCATCGCAGATTTGTCACGTGACTGAAATGGTTGCCCTTTGAAAGTAACGTCATCAAATAACGTGTTTCTCTTACTTTTGAGACAGATGAGGGGGGAATAATACAGCTCAATGACATCAAACTAAAACAATTTAAAATAAAATTCAAGCTCTTACATCTGTCTAATACCAAGTGCTATGCAACCGCAATAATTAACCGCTGACCGAAGCTGTGTAGCAAGGCAACTGCAGTTGAATATCTATAAGCAATGTAAGTATTTCTTTATTTACTTTGCTTTCAAAACAAATGTATGTAAATGGTTTATTTTGATGGAGACACTGTTAAGTTTTAGCAGCATAATTTATTTGTTTTGAACTGCAACGTTTTTTGTCATCGTTTTACACACTAAAACTTTCGACCATGCAACAATTTACTCTGTGTAATCTAGTTGGTAATTAAAAAGAATTTTGCTACTTTCGAGAGAAAAAAATGAGGAGTTATCATTTTTAATGTTTTTGAATAAGTTTCACAAAAGTCGCTACTTTCATTCAATTTGAAAGAACTCGTTTAACTGTTAATATAAAATAGAAAATAAGCATAAATTATACTGTGTTTAGCACTGAACAGCCTTTATTTTATTCACTGTTTCCTTAAAATAAATAATCCCATTGTATTTAAGTCGGTTTAGCAAAATAAAATATATATGTATCATAACTAAGCTCCTTTCAGTTTACTCATCACTGTTCATGACATCAACCATTCGAATATTTATTCAGGTACACGTATTTCCGATTTTGTTTTAGGTAATACAAGCATGTGAATATTTATATGGTGTAACGCTAACAAGAAGTTAATTTAGAAGTAACATGTCCTCAAAAGTTCATAAAATTGTTGAGCACAAACGTCCCAGGTCTGCGTCTGGGCTACTACGAATAAATTTTCAGAAGGGTATCAAACTACCGCAGAACATCTTTTAGCTTTTAATGAGCTAATTTATTTACCCGAGACAATTGTCATCACTAGATAGGGAGAGGGTATTGAAGCAACCTTTAAAAAAACAATGCTAAATGGCATGATTCATGCCGTTTTAAACTTAACAAAACAAAACTTGATAGGCTTGTTAAAGCAAAAAAAAAGATAGAAAATGAAGAATGTGGCGTGAAGAATAAATTCACCCGTAAAAATGTGGAGAATTTATCAAATGAGATTCGCCACTGTTTCTTCTGTGGCGAAAACGAGCAAGTCGGTAATCCACTGCATAGGGCTTCTACGCTTGAACTTGGAATTCGTATCTGTGAATGTGCTCTTAACCTTAATGACGAAGCTATGTTAGCAAAATTCAGCCTTACTGCAGACATGGTTGCAGCAGACGTTGATTATCACGCCAATTGTCTGGTTTCATTGTATTTCAGAACACGCGCATCAAAAATATCTAACGAAACAAAAACAGATGCAGCTAATCATGGCATGGCATTTGCTGAACTAGTTTTGTATATCGTGGAAACTCGCAGTGAAAGTCTTATTGCTCCAATCTATAAGTTTTCTGATTTAGTGAAACTATACAGCAGCCGACTCAAACAGTTTGGTACAACAATCTCAGGGCGGATCCATTCAACAAAACTTAAGAAACGAATCTTGAACTACTTTCCAGACATGAAATCTTATACGCAAGGCCATGATGTTATCCTTGTTTTTGATGAAGATGTTGGTTATGCCCTTTCAAAGGCATTTGATCACGACACTGATGGCGAAGCAGTCATTCTTGCAAAAGCCGCCACTATAGTCAGAAGGGACATGTTTCAGATGAAAGGAGGATTTAATGGATCGTTTAGCTCTCAGTGCCAAGAGAAATCTGTTCAAACATCTTTTTTAGAACTTGTAAATATGGTGCTGAACGGACCTAACATCAATTCAAATTTAAGTATATCGACTTTCCAGCCCGCTTTAACTCTCTCTCTGCTGCTGTTGTTCAACAGCTCAAAGTGCACAAGGCTTAACGATATGGGAAGAAAAAGGAACAAGAAACAAAAAAAACCACAACCAATGTATCTGAATATGAAAACACACACGAAGACCAGGAAACGCGAGCTTGTGGATAGCCTTTTCAACCTCGGACTGTGCATATCTTATAAACGTGTACTGAATATTTCGTCTCAATTGGGTGACAAGATCTGTGATTACTATGAGCGTGAAGAAGTTGTTTGTCCCCTTCAACTCAAGAATGGCTTATTTACCACAGCAACAGCGGATAACATCGATCATAATCCTCTGCAACAAATGCTCGTGGATCGTGTCATGGTACCGGAATTTCTCTTTTTCAGCACGGAAGCAAGGAATGCAGTGGTTTTCCAAGACCTGGAATTGCCACTGATAATGATACCAATGCCAAGAACAAAAAATCAACTCTTCCAGAGTATTATACTAGTGTACCTCTTGTCACAGCCAAATACCTACCCACCAGTACCACAGCTAGAGGTACTGAATGGTCGAGATTGTAGACTATTTCAACAGGCGTTACAAAAGGAATACAGGTATAGCTTACATATATCTAGTTAACCTATGTTATACTATCATTTTTCAACTGTTTTTTAGCTTCTGGATATTATGCCACTTTTGAAATTCTTTTTTTAATAACAGGTGGTTGGAGCACGTAAATGAAGCCTTATCTAGTGAACAAGGTAACGGAGAGGAAAACTTACTACTAGTTTCTTGGGCTGCATACCATGCTAGCCACCAGCCAAATATTGAATCACCAAAAAAGCATGTGACATACACTTCCCTACTTCCCCTTTTCTATGACCAAGCTCAGTCTGTGTCCATGATACGGCATGCAATGGATGTAGTAAGGAAAGCCACTGAGGTTCTCAATCCCGGACAAGTTCCCATCATTGCTTTGAACCAGCATCTGTATGCTATCGCAAAACAAATATAATGGACTTGGCCAGCAACCTATGGTAAAAATAAAATCATTGCGATGTTTGGTGGCCAACATTTCAAAACGTCTTTCAAAGTATCGGGAGATCTACTTGAAGACAGCAGTTGGGAGGGCGCGATAGTGGAAGCAAGTGTTGCCCTTCCAGGAACAGCTAATTCATTTGTTCAAGTAGCTCATGTTACTCGAACACGTCGTGGTCATCAAATTACAGTTAGCAGCTTGTTCCTTTTGTTGAAAAAAGGTTATGTTAAATATTGCAGTGGTCTAAGGGGCATGTTCGATGGCATCAAGAAGGCAATTGGACCTACACAGTCAAAATCCGCACCACTGAAGACATCGATTGGTGAGACAATTACTGACAAATCAAGACAAATGGAGTGCTGGGTGGAGCACTATAGTGGGCTCTATGGTAAAACAAACTCTGTCTCATCATCTGTCCTCGTCAGTATAGAGAGGCTCCCCACTTTGTTTGAACTGGATAAGACCCCCACGAAGGAAGAACTCATAAAAGCAATCAACGACATATCATCTGGAAAGACCCCAGGGCGAGATGGCATTCCGGCTGAAGTCTTCAAATGTGGTGGAAGCCAATTGCTAGACAATCTCCATCAGTTGCTCTGCAGGTGCTGGGAGGAGGGATTCGTTCCGCAGGAGATGAGAGACTCTATAATCACAACCCTGTACAAGAACAAGGGAGACCGTAGCGACCGTAACAACTACCGTGGCATCTCACTTCTATGCAATGCAGGAAAGCTGTTTGCCCGAGTAGCACTATACCGCCTACAAAAGCTTGCTGAAAGGGTGTACCCCGAATCCCAGTGTGGTTTTCGCTCGCATCGGTCGACTGTGGACATGATTTTTTCATTGAGGCAGCTCCAGGAGAAATGCATAGAGCAACAACAACCCCTCTACATTGCATTTATTGATCTAACAAAGGCCTTTGACCTTGTAAGTAGAGACGGCCTCTTCAAGATCCTGTCCCTAATTGGTTGCCCTCCAAAACTCTTGAGCTTCATTAAGTCGTTCCATGATGGGTCCCGGGGTACTGTGCAATACGATGGAAACATATCTGAGGCATTTGACATAAAAAGCGGAGTGAAACAAGGCTGTGTGCTGGCCCCAACCCTCTTCAACATTTTCTTTTCTGTTCTACTGAAACATGCATTTGAGTTCACTGAAGAAGGCATCCTGTTACGGACTCGTTCCGAGGGGAAACTCTTCAACCCCGCACGTCTTCGAGCAAAGACCAAAGTTCGAAAAGTAATCGTACGCGACCTTCTCTTCGCTGATGACGCTGCCCTTGTTGCTCACAGTGCTGAGAAACTCCAGAGTCTTCTGAATCAGTTCTCAAATGCATGCGAGGCCTTCGGACTCACAATCAGCCTAAAGAAGACGAAAGTCATGTGTCAGGGCAATGAAACCATGCCTGCTCTAACCATCAAAGACTACACCTTGGAAGCAGTGCCACAGTTTACTTATCTCGGCTCTACCATCTCCAATAACAACTGCCTCGATGTGGAGCTTGGAAAGAGAATTGGCAAGGCCGCAACTAACATGGCAAAGCTCTCTGCTAGAGTTTGGGACAACAAGAAACTAACTACCCAGACTAAAGTTGCCGTTTATCGAGCCTGCATCGTGAGCACTCTATTGTATGGAAGTGAGACATGGACAACCTATGCTGGTCAGG
>JAOTRI020088136.1:0-16207 GCA_028564885.2 Zoanthus sanctaehelenae
GGTCAATTTTGTTCATCTACACGAGCAAATAAAAATTGTCACATAAAAATTGTCACATAAAAATTGCTCGTGTAGACTGGGCTTAAAACACAAGAAGTCTTGCGGTGGTTCGCATAATGCGAGCTGCATCGTTTTGCAATGCTTTAATGATTGCATGGTTGTTTGTGCATGCTTTTTTCAGTCACTTTAAACTGCTAGAAATAAGATTAGAATTACAAACAATGAACCTCGGAAAAACTTACTGGTTCTAAAAAACAGTGAGTAGCTAGGTATTTCGTAATTTCTTGAAATTATACGTCTCTTGTTCTGCGTAAAAAACAAAAAATTGAAATTTTCGGAAATCTTAAGTATAAACGTCTCAGTGTAGATTTAAAGAATGGAAATGACAGAGTCAGAGTAATGCTTTTATTAAGTCTTTTATTACTAAAGTTATATTTCTATTTACAATTTTTTACTTTACTTGCATTTCATGGCGCAATTTTAACACTTACATCGATAATCAGACCAAATGAGTATTTAGGAATATTTAAAGTATTTTGTAAATTACATTTCATAAATCTGAAAATAATAGACCAAAAGATTGTTCCAGTGATGTAATGGAGATTGTATCAGCCTTGGTACGATTTTATCTCAAGGTGTTTTTTTGAGGATTTCGGAATCAAGAGTGTTTTTAAAAGTCATTATTTGTATGAGGAGAAAAATTAATCCTTCGGTTTTTTCTACTAGCTTTTTCAAAGTTTTAGTGTAACTCAAATATCTATTTAGTCTGTCTGTATGTATATTCATTACCTTCAGTCGTACGAGACCTTCCAAGTGGTTTTGACTGATGTGGATTTGTTGCTCTATTTTCTAGCCCAACAGCTGCCTTTCAGCAAGCTTGAGATAAAATGCCATTCTCCCTTTTTCGCTAGCCGAATTATATTTGCTAACTGTGCTTAATTTTTTGAACTGTAATTGGGCTCCATTTTAAGAGTAAATCCCCGTATGTAACTTTCTTATTAATTTAGTAGAAGAAAAAGCATATTAATTTTTAATGAATCGGATAAGAAAATATGTTGCTTGGTCTATTATAAATTGTATTTTTATTTTCTATCAGATTCTTTAAGCAGTCAGTCAGTGTCCCGGAAGAAGACCGTCTGTAAATCTTTTGGTAATTCTGTGCAAATGTCGCTTAATGACAAGAACTCTTGAAAGGTCTCTGAATTGTATTTCATTGTATGTCAATGAAAGAGATTGTAAACCATAATAATATGAACTCCCAAAAAACTATTGGTTTATGTTTTCACAAAACTTGAATATATTAATAATCAAATACAAGAAGTCGATAAGCAATTTCAACTTAGTATAATACATTTCATAGCTTTTTAATCGCCCAAGAGTAGTTAATAAAATTAGTATTTGTATGTTATATATATATATATATATATAATTTCAGTTTCTGACAATTATCAATACGTACTTGTCTCCCGCAATCACCAAATAATTTTGCACAGCCATCTGGAAGAATGAGGTCAGCGGTATATATAACTCTGCACGGTTTGTTTTTTGTAATAATTTTTTTAAAAGACAAAAGCAAAACAAAAAAAGCATTACACTCAATTCTGTATTTATATTTGTTTTTTTTTGTATTTTTAAAAAGAAACAATAAAAAAAATGGATTTTTATTCCTTTAAATCAAAGTAAATAAAGATGTTTATATTTGAGGTCATTGAAATTGAGAAAAAATTTGCTTGAAATGCACGCAAACATCATTACAAATTGTATCTGCTATTTTTCGCAGATCTGCGCTGAAGAACTACAGCAAATTCATTTTCTTTTAAAATGATTACTAAATACTGCTATTCGCTGTAGAAACCATTTCCAAAACACTTTTAAATCTCTATTCTCTATTAATCACAGTTTTCATCATCAAATCTTATTAACCCGACCAGATTCATAACAGAATCTTTTCGAACTAAATTTCAACGGATGCTACAAAACTCTTCTGTAAAATCTATAGTTTGCATCTTGATTAGCTAGCGAAAGCATCTTATAGGTTTTAATTCGATGTATATTTCAAATTTTACTGAAATTATTTAAAGCTAGCATCGAGAAGACAAATTTAGCTACTGATGACAGAGCTAGAAAGGAAGGAATTAGTGATAGCTAGAACTTAACATTTAAAAGCGCGTGTTTAGCTGTCAAAGAATTCTTTTTACTTTTCAGAGAAAAAAAAGGTCGGCACACACACAAGATTTTTCAATCATTGACACAATTCACTTTTATACTAGAGTGAAGGAAAAGTTTATAGAAAAACCTAGCGTAAGTTTCTCGGCAAGTTAATCTAGTATTTATATTTTATGATAAATTGATAAATCTTACGAGAAAAACTTTGAAGTCGATGTTAAATATATCTTTACTACTTGCCAGTATGGCCACAAGCGGCTTGATGTGGCGTTTCTCTTTCACGTCCTAATCATCTTAACAGTGCGATTTGATAAAGCGTTTGCATGAAACACACATTCTGTAGTTTTTTTCTGGTTCCATTATGGTAACACCTAAATTTAGATATGCAAAAGGCCAGTACATATCTCCGATTCCAGAGTCACGTCTGTTTGCCTCGTCGTCTTCTTGGAACACATAGCTGCTTCTTGAGTCAACCTCCAACAGACAGCTTTGACAAACTTTGCTTTGACAAATTTCACACACGCGCGACCAGTTTCCGAACAAAGAAAATTTTCTACCGCGGCAACAAAAGCAAAGTCGACCTTTTGATAAACATTTGTAAAGGCGATCGTTTTGGTCGAGACTTTCAAGTTCCAACCTTGCCAAAGTTCTTCGTACATGTTTCACTTCCTCCAACGTCATGGCGATTTTTGAGGTGATTTCAATGTCTTCTAGCGAGCGAAGGGAAGGCGGGAAAACTGGACGTGTTACTTTTGGAAGCATTCCTCCGAGAACAATTGCGAAATTTTCATTCTTTACGCAGTTTTTGTCAAAAAATGAGGGACTCATATAAGGTTTCTTCGGAGTTGAAGCTCGCTGTATTTTTCTTCTTGGACTGTCGGTTTCATCAACAAGTTCCTGCTCGAACGAACTAAATCGTGGAGTTTCTGGTCGACTTGAATCTGAGGAGTCGAAGTCTGTTGACTGGTCGGTTGAAACTGTATCCCATTGATCGATCAGGACTGAAAGTCTCGTTGGTGGATTAAGATATTTTCGTTTTGGTTGCAAAAATTCTTCCGTATCGACAATGCCAAGCTTCTCTTCTAGATAAATTTCTCTAACACCTTTCTGGACTGGCCAGGGAACAGAACGTAGTCTCGTTCCTCGTTGAATTTCCCGTAAAAGTCGATCATGAGGCGTAGATAGTTTTGGAGGAGCCGGGTTCATCTTTCGTTCCGAGCTCTTCGATAAAGGCGGACGCGACCGAATAAACTCTAGTATGACGTCGTGTGCGTCTTTTTTGACTTCAGCTGTGATACTAACATGAGACAAATTGTACCTTTTATAACGAATATCATTCAAAAGCATTTCATACGGGGTCAATTCGTATGAAAGGGCAGGCAATTTTTCGCAACTAACGTGTTTCAAGGTCACACCCCTTCTGAGTTCTCGCATGACTTGCAACCACAATTGTGCCCACTGGGCCTCCTGTAAACTCTGCAAAAGGGCCCAGTTTGTTGATCCCAAGCCCTGACCCCAGGACTGAGAAAGCAAAGCGGTGCCATTGTAAAGCTGTTGGAGAAAGGCAGTAAGTTCTAACGCTTCATTGACAAGCGCTCGACAAACTGCTCGAAAGTGTCCTACGTGGTAAAGATAAGGCAGGTGCTGTATGCATCGATTGACAGTATTCTCCAAAGAAACATTTCTCGTCAGCGATTCATTTTTCAGCTGTCCACGCTCTCGCTTCAAAGACAACCCGTTTTGATAACGAAGGCTTTCTTCAAGTTCGTTGAAATCTCCCATTCCTTCGTCGACACGCGTCATGTCCGATATTAAATGTTCTAGTTCTGGATCAAGTTGCCTTTCCATGCTCGACTCCATTCCATAATCCAAACATTCAAATACAAATCTCCCCAAACTGTAAAGCAAATCTTCTTCTTCTTGGTTTGTTGAACATTCAATGATTTCTGTAAAGTTGATTGTTCCATCCTTGAGAATCTCAACTGTGTTGAATTTGATGTCGACAAATATTTCATGGTTGCTCGATTCGTTTTCTTCTCGCATTGAAATGAGCGCCGAAGCGCTTTCGTAAATGATGGCCCACGCTTGTTCTTCGCTCAACGGAGCTTTCAACCGCTTTACAATGCTCAAAACAGACATTTTGTTTCCTAAATTTGCCATTTTAGTTTTTT
The DNA here is from genome assembly GCA_028564885.2 of Zoanthus sanctaehelenae. Lineage (NCBI taxonomy): Eukaryota > Metazoa > Cnidaria > Anthozoa > Zoantharia > Zoanthidae > Zoanthus > Zoanthus sanctaehelenae. The sequence goes on from JAOTRI020088136.1 coordinate 4,338, forward strand.
CAAACGGCGATTCAATCATTCCAACCATTTGTAAACGTTTTTCAAGTGCGAAAGTCAAATTCCTTGTGTAATTTTGGAGTGGTAAAACATTTAAGGCATTTTCGGTGGACGAGCTAGTAACTGAACTCGCTAACTAATTCATACTAATGCTTTCAACCGGAGCTCAAGTCATGCAATTAGTAATTCTCTCATTAATATTTTATAATAAGCAAAGAATTTGATTTGTCTGACGGCGACAACAACTGAATAATATGTCTTCAGCGACATCCGTGAAAATGAATTGAGTTCTTCTCTGGAGTTTAATTTATCGCTTATGATTGGCCCACAAGAAACTCTTGAATGATAATACATCAATATCTGTTGAGTCTTTTATTCTTTTCTTCATAATCAATTTGCGTTTTCTCAAGCTTACTACGTGATGTCCAAATATGACGAATAATAAAAATACGTAAGTCAAATTTTTTGAAGAAAGCGGCAAGAGCAAGTTCAATGAAAAATTCTTATTCAGCAAGACCATTTAACTAAAAAAGTTAAAAAACGGCGAAACAAATATTTTGTTTGAAATACACATATTTTTCCAAGACAGAGTAATTGACAGAAATGAGTTTTTTTTTTTATAAAAAAAATCTAATTCATATTCCCCTGCGGAGTTGTACTGTAATCAGAATTTGTCAAATACAATAGCGTCAAAGCCTTCCAATCATCAATTTTTTTTACAATTTATCATCTCTAGTCTAAAATAAAGATTTGGTATCTTTTAAACAGGTGTTATGAAGAAAACAGATTTGAATAAGATGTACATTTTTCTTGACCTCAGATTTAAAACACGACTTGATCAAGTGTTTTAATATTAAAACCTTTTAGCTTGCAGTCAAAACTAATTATAGCGAGTTGGATAAAATTGGCAAATGGATCCTAAAGATAAATGTTTTAAAATTGTACAATTTTGAAATAGGCCTCATCCTGCATTCTATCTATACCGAACAAGTTAAAATAGATGCTACGACAATCGCCAATATACGTTTTTACATATCAAAAATTATGTGTGTCAAGATAAAACAGCATTTATTTTATTTTTAGAATAGGGTCGAGATAGATTGTTTAATATTTACAACCACAGCTGTACGCACAGTGATTCGAGAGACCACCAGCAAACAAAATTTGACAAATTCCTGTTGCGATTTCAAATAAATATGACACAATTTCTGTGGTCTACATAAAACAAGACGTTTGAGAAAAATTTTGGAAGCTCTGAGAAGGGGAAATTGTTTATTCAACAGATTACTGAACATTTAAGTTCGAAAATTTCACAAAAAAACAATTGCGAGGCCCATTTTCTGAGCTTTAAAATTAAAGATTTAGATCCAAATAAGAAAATATTGTAGTTTCATCTTTTCGGCCGTCTAATGGTTAAACTATATTATGCAAGGACCTGCGATGATCTGAAAGATTAACATTAATAAGTCGGACGTATTTCATGTTTTTATGTAATGAAATTAAGTTTAATAAAAATAAAAGCATGCTTAATTTAAATATGTATTCAAATAAGCATCTTCATTTAAATGTAAGAAAATAAACCAATAAATGAGCCAAGAGATGTATTAAAACTTAGTAAAACACGATTCTAGTTAAATTTTCTAGACCAATCGTTTAAGAAAAAATACAGTTTTAAGTACACGCAAAGTGAATTTGTTTTTTTTAGTAAAAGGTATTTTGTTTAAAACAATAAGAGTATTGATGTTAAAATTGCTTTTAATTATCTTCAGTTATTCGACAGGGGATTCTGTTTATTTTTTTGGCTTCCAATTCATGCAATAGGCAAAACAGTGGCTTTATATTTTGAATAGAAAAGTAGTATTACTTTCAAACCTGTTATTACTACCTCAACATTTGTGATATGAAATAAAATATCATTGGTCATGGAATGTTTCAAACACAAATAGATTTTTGAAAACTAAATGTGAGTGCACAAAAGTTCTCGACATCAAGTTGTTTTTATTAAAACACTCCGATACTCCCATCGCATGCATGCATATTTTAAAATTATTTTTTTTGTTTTTCAAAAAGTTACTGCTGTCGTTGTCCAAGCGATTTTCCCCTATTCCGTATTCTGGTAAAAATTTTACTTTTATCGTCTTTCTCAGATAGTTCCTTCTTAACAGCTAAATATTTGCTCTCAAGTCTTCTCAAGACCTGTTTAAGACCCGAAATTTCGCAGTTTTTCACTTTTCCAAGTTCTTCTAGCGAAGACTCCATCCTGTCTAATTCTTTGTCTTTACGCAAACCTTCCTTACTCAAGCGGTCAAGATCATTTTTCATTTTCTTGTTTTCTTCACTTGTTTTTTCCGCCAAAATGCAATGCTCTAATTCAAACTTTTCTAACAGATCTTTAAGTTGCGCACATTTCTTTAATAGCCAAAGAAAACGCGACGCATTTCTTTCATTCGACTTCGCGCATGAACACTTGTTTGGCGAACATAATTCAGAAGTTGTCCATCTAGTGTCAAAACCTGATTTATGTTGATGATTGATCAGCTCTGTAGTTTGTGTTGATTTACTTGTTTTTGTAATGTTAAGCAGAGAAAGACGCGATCTAAGTATCTGAAGTTCGGTATTTTGCCTTTCAATAATTACGCATTGTTCTTCAATCTGTTTAAATTCTGAATCCTGCTTCATAACAGCGCTTTGTAACTCTACCGCGGCCTTTTTTAATTTATTCATTGTAATTCTTGATTCTTCTCGAAGCTGTTCGTTTTCATCAAATAATTGCCGATTCTTAATTTCCAAATCTTTTTTTACTTTTCTACTTTGCTCTTTAAGACTATAACATTCTGCAAGTTTATTTTTCAGATCAGCAACTTGCACTTGAAAAGCAATGTTGGTATTTTGTTCAACTACGAGTTGTTTTTCAATCTCAGCAAATTTTTTAATTTCGACGGATACCTTTTCTTTTAAACTTGAAATTATTTTTTTAGAAAGTATTTTGTCTTTTTCAAAAGAATGCTCTCTTTCTTCAAAGACAGCAAATGTCTTTTGAATCTTCTCCAATTGTTTCACTGTTTCTTTATCAACGACTCGCAGTTCAGCTTTTTGTTTTTCAATTTCCTCGTTTGCTCTATTTAGCTCAGTATTTTGCCATGCTATTAGTTTGACTGCGTTGTGAAGTTCGTTCTGCCGAGCAGCTAAACTCTTCTCCAGTTCCCAAATTCTTACTACCTGCGCAGTCATTTCTTTATCTACTTCATGTAAACTCATATTCTCCCGATCTACCAATGCGAGTTTTGAATACCTTTTTTCAAAACGTTTTCTTGTTGCTTTGAATAATTCACTTTTTAAAATTGTTTTATCAGGTTTTTGACTTACGTCCGAAGGCTAAGCCTGCGAGATTTACAGCTTCGATGCTAATTTTTGTCGATATCGTCTTCAATCTTGTTGAGCAGAATTTGCTTCTTAAAACGCAGCGTTTCCTTTCTTTGTTTGAGCTGTTCCAACTGTCCCTGGAACAGAAAATAGGGCAAAAAATTGAGTAATCAGGTAATATTTAAATTAGGTCCAAATAAACTTTGCAAAAACAACTGCAAAAGCAAACACTTTGTATAAATGGTTCGAGTCTTAACATTGATACATGCGCACATATATAGATCATGTCTTATGTATGACGCAAAATCATCGATACAAGGAAGTTCAAGAAACTCTGCCTAACAAAAAACAGTCAAAAGTTCTGTTCCAAGATAGGCAGCGTTTACACATAGCCGGCTATTTTTGTAAACGCATATTTTTAGCTCGTTGAGAGCTACCGGGACGGTCGGGAAATCAGGATGTAAACAACAGAAATTGATAATCGATTTCTGATCGTCTCAAGTTCGGCAGGTGCATTCATGCATTCGTTAAATGGTCGTTAACAATGCTCTTATTCGGTACCAATGAAAGACGTTCAATATGTCTCAAGATATTTCGGTGTTCGGTACATGACTCCGGCAAACAAACGCATGCGTACAGTGTATTATAAATCAAAGAGACAAGAATCGAGATACAACAGCTTCCTGACACTGAAACTTACATAGTCCACGAGCTTACCATAGGATGCCTTTGATTTTATCCGCGTAAAGGCCAAGTGCTTACACGATAACGACCAAAAATGATGAATTTTGCAGGCTATTTTCCAAAACGTCAGCAATGCGTTTACGTGTAAACGGTCAAGAATGATACATAAACGACGAGAGTTTACATGCTAACGCAGATGTTTTTATATCCGGATAGAGATTTAGCCATCTACGTGTAAACGCTGCCTTAGCACACAGCCTTGCTTTAGATTTAGCCAGCATTTGTACACGTAGATGGCAAACTTTCTATCCAGATATTAAAAATATCTGCGTTTACATGTAAATGCCCATCGTTTTATTATGGATTGCTGCCGACCATTTATGTGTAAACACATAGCTGGTGTTTTCAAAAATACGGCCAGCAAAATTCATCGGAGTATTCACTAGTCATTTTTGGCGTTTAATTGTAAACAGTAGGCCTAAACGGATAAAAAAATTTACGTTTACTAAAATAACCTACTGTGTGTAAACATTGCCTCAAAGCAGCATTGTTTGTACTAAGGCCTGGTTTCATATAATCTTTTCGGTCTCGTCTGTTTCGCCGATCGTATGACAAACTTGTCACACAATCGTATTGATCTCCTTGATAGAACAGTGCTCTATCCACGCAATCACGATCGCCCCAATCGTTCCAGTCTTTTCCGACCAAGAAGGGAGTGTCTCCATATAATCCCTTGGATCGCGAGGGCATTGTTTCATGCGATTGACGAGACTGAGGAGATCGGTGAGGTTATATGGAAACCGTTGTCTTAGTTTCTGTAACTTGGTTCTTTTATGGGGTGGAGTAGTTGGCCCCAGGCCCAACCCCCAACCTGGAGGTCCCGAGGATCACTCTTTGTCTGGCCCCTACCTTTCGACCCGTTCGGCATGGGTGACCCTACCAGAAGATTAAATTTCTGCCGACATAGCTCTAGAGGTCATTGGGACACGAAAACCACCCCACCACAATAAGGTGGTGATCCCACCTTGGTCCGCCTGAGGACCAAGCTTAGACTATACAACAGCAATGTGAATTCTGTCCTCCTCAACGGCTCAGAGTGTTGGCGTGTTGTAAAGGCAGATATGGCCAAGATCAGTGCCTTCCACAATGGGTGTCTACGAAAGATATGTCGCATCTTTTGGCCTCAAAAGGTGTCAAATGAAGATCTATATAGGAAACCTGACTGTGAAGATATCTTGCATGAGATCAAGCGCCATTGTCTGAAATGGCTCGGACATGTTTTTAGGATGGATGAGGATCGGATCCCAAAAACAGCGTTGTATTGGACTCCTGTTGGGAAGCGCAAGTCTGGACGGCCGAGAACAACCCGGCGAAGAACGGTCAGACCGAACTAAAGCAAATGGGTTTGTCTTCGGGTGAAGCGCAAAAACTTACCAGAGACCGTCAGGGACCTTAAGCAACTAGGACGGCGACGCCGACGAGGACAGCAGAAAACAATAGCAAATACAATAACTGCACGTTGGAATGCAGCGAGCGGAGCACGTGCAAGGAGTTGTCGCTAAAATTACAACGTGAAAACACTTGTTTTGGAGTTGTCCAGACAACGTGGATCTTACAGCGAAAAACATTCTCAGTATTTGTTTAGCTTCATAGAGAAACATTAAATCTTTTTACTTTTCACCAAACAAAAAGAAAAGAAGTAAAAAACTTAATGAACTGCACAAAGAAATTAAGTGCAAACCAGAAAGGTGATTTCTCGGAGCCGTCGTTCACGTTCCCGTCCTCGTTGCATAAGGTCCGTAATGAAATCAATGTACGGTAAAAGACGACAGCTGTCCCCAAACTGTCGTACTTTCACGTTTCAAAACTTAAAATAGGTAAAAGTTATACTTTTCACATAAATGATAAAAAATAAGCGATATAGGGACTATGAATATTTGCAAATCTAGTGTTATTTGAAACCTTTTGTATTTTTAACATTTAAAAATGTTATGTTCACGAGTCGTAATTATGTTTTAAAAGTAATCTAACTATGTCATTTTTTATCCCTACCAAAAGAAAATGCAAAACTTAAGAATATGAAGACTCTAATTAAGTATTTAGGTGTTTTTATTGATGAAAAGCTCTTCTGGAAAACTACATTGATTCTGTTATTACGAAAATAAGTAAAACCGTTGGAATGTTAAGTTAACTAAGCAATTGAATACCATATTGCAATCTTATAAATATTTCCAATAACGCCCTCATAGCACCTTGCTTCTCTTATGGACTTATTTCCAGGGGCCACACATGTAAATTGCGTCTAAATAAACTACAGAAGCGCGCTATACGCTTGATTCACTTTGAAGACAAAAATCAGCGTGCTATCCCTTACTTGTCAAAACTAACATTAACCCTTAAGTTTTCTTTATGTCCAAGCGATCTCAAACTTAATGTACGATATAAATGCAAACTGAGCTCATAAATTAAGTATTCTAAATCTTTTCTATAGTCTCAAACACTCTGGCGGCCTAACTTTCCTGAAATAGAAAAATAACTAGAGGTAAAGTAGTTTGAGCTGCGTCGGTGTTTCTAAAGAAACAATTTAGTAATGAAAATGTAAATTCTACACCGTAAAAAAGAGAATACTTACTGATGTTTCGGAAATTAGTCCTTCGTCGGAGTAAAAGAGTAAAGTCTCTTTACTCCAACGAAGGACTAACTTCTGAAACGTCAGTAAGTATTCTCTTTTTTACGGTGAAGAGTTTACATTTTCATTACTAGCTTTCCTGAACTGACTAATTAGCAATGCAGTCCTTGTGACTTCGTGTAGAGAGATGTGTATTAATGCATTGTTTTTCCCTCTCCAGATTTACAGTTGAGGTGCCTCACAACATCCACTGGAAACATTTTTTTTTATTTCGCTTGATGAAGTGTATTTTTTATTAACAAATGAAGAACTAATGAAGTGAAATTAAATAAATACAACTATTGTACTCCAACATTTTCTCATCGTGCTGTTTTATTCTAGTGTTTTTTGTTGTTATTTTGTGTGTTTATTATTATTAGTTTTGTTAGACATCCATCGTATAACCCGTCTAGCTGATATAATGTTCGATTGTTGAAGATTAAATACTTTATTAATGATCGTTTTGAAATCAATTAAAGAATGATTTGCTTTTTGGATTTTTTGCTGATTTTTTGGTTCATGATTTAGCTTACATGTGTTTTAACATTTGTCCCATTCATCTTTTCTTCCTCCTACTCTTCTCCTTCTCTACCTCCACCACCTCCTCCTCCTTCTCCTACACTTCCTTCTTCTCTGAGTCTCTACCCCTTCTTTTACCATGGCATAGCTGTGTTCATTTCTTTTCCTCCTCGTGCTCCTAATCCTTCTCCTCTTCCATCTTCTTATCCACTACCTTTTCCTGCACGCCTTAATTCTGCCTCAACACATCTCCTCCATGTCAATTCGGGCTTGGCCCTCTTACGCATTCTTTGCGGGTTCCGTTCTAATGCCACTCAAGCCAGGTTGCTGCGAAGGTATTATCAATACGAGATTACCAATCTCAATTTTCTTCTAACAAAGACAGACACTACTTTAATGACACATCTCTCAAGTAGGTCCTCGTTTCTGATTCTCGCGGGCCGGAAAATTCAACTGCTACACCATAGACACTTCCTTTGGAATGTGTCTAACCTCTTGTCAATTTTTACTCTTATCCCTCAGCATTCCAATCCGTAAAATATACTGATTTGAAACACCTCTTTTAAATATTCTGATTTAGGTTTTCACTTTAAGACTGGATTTAAACTAATCGAGCGCTTGCAAAACTTGCATGTGGTTTAAGAAAGTTTAATCTGTATTGAACCGCTACACACCGTTCCAAAGTACTATCATTAAGCTGTGCAAACAACCGTTTTAATGACTAGTTGGTAAGATATTATTACGTCCAAAACTGGACCTCAATATAACCAATTCCATGCCATAATTTTTGCAACGGTCTGCAAGGTTGCGGTAGTGGCCTCGTGGTAGAGCGCCAGATTAACTCTGATGTAGTTTAAGGCCACTCTCTACCCTATGGGCTATTTTTCGCTGCTTTTAGTGATATTTTTGATGATATCTCCGTCAATATTTTGAAAATCGAAAAAAACGATAATCACTTTACAGATCGCGTAAAAAGGAAGCCTCGTAAATATTTTCAGATTTTTCGGATGAGATTTGTGGGAGGAGATAGGTTTTTTAAATGTGGTTTTTTAAGGGAAATTTGAATTTGGGTGAATTTAAGTGAAGTTTAAAAACTAATTTTGGAGTTAATATTTGATAGAAATTCATCAAACCCGTCCTCTAACCAAAGTTGAACCTTCGCATGGTCTGGAGGGACGGTTTGGCGGTCATACACCAAATTCTTGACACTCAAATACTTCTTTTAATTTACTCACTCTCCACCAAAATTTAGGGTAGAGAGTGGCCTTAAGTGTTCGATTCCCGTTAATAGATTTTCATCCACGTTTTTCCTAAATAAGTCCGTGTTTTTATTGACAGTGCCAAATTACGTAAGATGGTGCTTGGTTAACACTTGTGCTTCTTGATTTCTATAGCTTATTGTGCCCGATTTGTACAATGGCTGAATGGGAACCACGTTTGGAACGATTCAATGTAGTAACTGTTTTGTACTGGCGACTGGTCATTCCAACATTCGATTCTCCGGTCGGTTAATGAGACACAATGTTAACATCTTCTTTTACGAAAAAGCTTCAAACAAGTAATTAGAATTGGATTTGGATAAAAAGGTAGCCTTCTAACCAACAGGGAAACATTAAAATCGAATAGGTTACACCACAAGATTCAAACTGCAGTTCTTCGTCTTTCCGATCCCCTGCTCTAAACCGTAACATGCTTTCGGTACAACCGTGACAAAAAATAATGAAACTTTTTGATAGACTTTCCACAGGTGCAAAACACAATGAAAATTGTGAGTTTTTAACTTTAACTAAATTTTGCAACAGTTTCTGTTTTGTTTTTTTTCATATAATTTTCATCTTGATCGTTTTTAGCTCATCCAAAACCGTTAACCAAGGTTAAAAAGATTAAGAAAGATCAAGATTTTGCAAAAGAATAATATTTTCTTATTCTTAATTTTCATAATTGGAAAATTTTAGCTATTTTTCTCTTAAGTTGTGACTGTATAAACATCGTAAAATTTAGGTCGTTCTAAAGGAACGTTTAGGTTGCATAGTGGTATGATTAGGGAACAGTAAGGTCTGTTTGCCCTGTTCGACACTCGGGTGATTCCTACTTTTGGTTTCTATGTTATTAGCAAAATTTGTTTTTTACACTGTACTTAAGTAATACGACTAAAGCATATACAACAATATACATATTCAACAGCTTTGGGGACATACGATGCCACATAACAGACCTGATATCGTTGTAGACAAAAGCAAGAGGTTGTGCCATATGATCGATGTGGCATGCCTTGTTGATGGTCAGGTTAGCCTTGAAATAAAAAGAAACGATCAACAAACATCAGGGCTTAGCCTTCGAAATTAAGCTGAGGTGCATGCCGAAAGTATACGGCACTGTATATAGGTGTTTTTGGCGCATTGGGAAGTTATAGCGACAGATTGGAGAAACCAGGTCGGTTTGAGGACAGACATGCAAAAGATTATCTTATTTAATTGGATCTGAAAGAACGCATCGCAACGTGTTGGAATGCTAAGGTAATATGGTACTACCGGCACCTCCACTTCACCACTCAAGGGCTGAGATATAGAAACCCAATAAAAATGAGTTTATTGACCTTCTAATTGGGGACACCATCTTTACCACTCTAAGGAGGACTCGGATCTTTTACAGACACACACATAAACACAGCAAAACAAATTTTAAGATTTTGAGTGTTGGTCTGACAGGGAATCGAACCCGAACCCTTTGCAGGATAGGCTACCACCTGACCTACAAGATTAAACAGGCGTCGGTACGTATTTTCTAAATCATCGTAGATAACAGCGTTAAGCAAAAAGTGTTCGACATGCGATAAAATAAAAACTGTTAAAGGTGAGAATTTGCAGTTAAAAAGTGCTCTATACACTCTCCACTTATGTGTATTGAGCACTTTTTACTAATGTTTGTTAGAACTCCCCACAACTATGTACTTTTTATTTATCCAAATCAGTTTAGAAGTCTGTAACACAGTATTTTTAGTGACGTTTGTTTCTTTACGCAATATTTAGTACATATCAGATAAATGATGTCTCTCCTTGCTGGAGTTAAACTTAAGGTATAAATCTGGCAAAGAATCCTCGACTATGTCGATAAAACAAGTAAAATTTTTGAGGAAGAAAAAAAAATCAAAAAAGCACTTGTTGTGTTGGGTGTGGGCTTAACTCGCATAATTAGGAAGTTCTAAAGAAAATCAAACCACGATTTCGTAATTACAAGTTTTTTAAAAAAACAATGAGGGATTAATTGTAAACTTGACCTTTTAAAAATAACCGGTCCGGCTTGGGCGTCACGTTCACGTGATCATGTGTGGGAGTTGAATGGAGATTTTTGTTGTTGTTGTTGACTTTAACCAAATAGTTCAATGGCTCAAGACGCTATGTATTATTCTGTCTTGCTGCTTTTAATGCGAACTTTTTCAGTGTAGCAAATGCTCTTTGTAAGACAAAAAATTACTAACAGATATACTTAAATATTTACGATTTGTTTTGCACTCAAAATAAATTTTGTGAATCAGATAATGATGAATGAATTGCTCTGCCTCATGTGCTACGTGAAACAGTTGGTCTGTCAGTGAACCAATAGGAATACATAGGGGCGGATCCAGGATTATTGCAAAAGGGAGGGGGGTAGGAAAGTTTCAGAAGTCTGGGGCTAGCTAGTAAATCAAGGTACATGAATCAATTGCACGAAAATTTTGCTTTATTTGATGACAAATAAAGGAAGATTCAAATTTATTGCCAATTTATAGCGCTTTTTCCAGAAAGCGATATATACGCAAAGTTATTGTGATGACTTTCAGTCCAACGCAATTGATAATTGATACCATGAGGCATGACAACAACTGATAATTGATACCATGACAACAACTGATCATTGATACCATGACAACGACTGATCATTGATTCGGAAAAGCTCAGCAATTGCAACATAAACACATTTTGTGGGACTTATCAATACGGTAAAAGATTAAACAATCCTGCATGTAGAAATTTAAATGATCAAATCATATTTGAAAAGAAACGACATTTCTGTATGTTGTATCTGAGAAGACCAACTGTCTCAAATGATATGAAATAAAGACTGCAATGCTGGGGGACGTGCAAGTACCAAAAATGCAGCAAGAAAAAATTGGCCGTTCAATGCAAGAGGGATTGGAAAAAAAGGAAGCCAAGAGAATGAAAGAAAATATTTTAAATTTAGTATTGAACTAGTCAATGTCTATCGCCAGGACCAGACGAGATAATCTCCCACGCTCTTGCTAACGAAGATTATTGGACAGCAGGGGGAGGTGGTGAAGACTCATTCACTTCCGCCTACGGTCCATAATTTCCATCCGCAAATTTCGATCACCCTCATGGGGAGTCATGCAAGATAAATTATAAATAACTAGACGCACAATAGTGTGTTTACTCGTGCCCAACCCAAGGATTTTGTTTAGAGTGGAATACAGCTTGGGAAAGTTGTGCTCTTATGATAGCTCGATGCCAAGGCTACAGTGGCTTTGGCAGTTATCAAATTTAGTTGCTAGGTTGTCATGTTTTTGAAAATTCTTCATGTCTGCCATAACATGTGGATTTTCGAAAGTAGATAACATTTATGCTTTCAACTTCTAAATAGA
>JAOTRI020088147.1:0-16207 GCA_028564885.2 Zoanthus sanctaehelenae
ATAACCTGCACCAACAACAGTTTGCAGAAAAATTAATGCATTACCCACAGGTTATTTGCCAGAAATTATGATAATCATCAAAATTTAGCATGCTATTAGTCAAAGAACCAAGCAATTCTATTGCTAGACTAAAACTTTCTCCAATTCTTAAAGCATACCCAACCGTGCATGTACAGTAAGAATATACTGGTGCGTTAGTGGAAGTTTCAAGCACGAAGTGCATGACTTTGCTTTCCTCATTGTCAGTCAAGAAAGAAGGATTATTCCTGTAGCTCCCTCTGACAGCCCACACATCTTTGTGATTTTGTTGCATATAAATTTTAAAATCAAATAAATCCTAAATTAGTATGTATGTACACTTTTTTAAGTACAGTATCGGAAAAATTATTGACTTACTTTACTGAGTGAATTCCTTCCTTGCACTCTCTTGCACAAAGCAATTTATATTTTCTAATTGCTTGGAGATTGTGGCCTGCTTTCATTAAAAACTCTCTAACTACGGATTCCTCGATCACCAGAGAAACCCTATCTAGAGTTTTTCTGCCAGTCTTGCAATTTCTCTAGGTCTTCAAGTGAAATTACATCAGTGTAGGGAGTTGCAGAGCCTTGCTAGTCTCTACTGAAGGTCCAAGGCACTGTGTACACTGTTGACCAGTGCTTTTTTCTTGATTGATTTTTCAAAAGCAACAGATAGATGTTACATATTAAATTTTGCTATAGTTTTGGTATAGTCAAGTTTGAAACCTTTTTGAAGGCTTTTGGGAGTTTTAAACTCCCCTCATGCTTGACAGTTCAAGACGTCATTTTTTTGTTTACATCTGTAACCCCCATGTTGTGGATAACACAGAATTCCCTCAACTCACAAACTTAAAATAAAAAAAATATATAATTATTTATTTGTATATAACATGGTTGTAACAGGTCAGGTCAGGAAAAAGGAAATTCGGTCAGGGAAAAATCAGGGAATTTTGAAATGGAACCATTGTGGCAACCCTGTATAACAGAACCAGACAGCAAGGAACACTTCATGCCAACAACTTGGCGAACAGTTTAAAGTGCATATGACATAAAAAATTTTCTTTTTGTTTTTAGTAGTTGCATATGTGTATAAAGTCACTGTAGTACTAAAAAGTCTTAATTGTATTCATAAACATGTTTTTTGAGGCCATAAAATGCCTAAATGTTGTTGAAAAAGTGTCTCGGTGACTGGGTTCTAATTGACATCCTGTGACATCAAGTTGTTTACCTCACGCAACCACAAAGTGCTTGGATAAGTGTATTTTACTCGCTTTTCATTCCATTCTAGTGCCATTGGGCACTCTAGCAACACATCTTCTTCCAGCTTTCTTCCTAACCTGCTCTGTCACCATGTTAATAGTGTTTCGGGCACACAACTTGACGTCATGGCCTCGCGATTCCAGTGGACATCTTTTTGGCTCAAGGACAAAAATCTTGTTTAAAAAGATACCATACCGTGAAAAAAAGTAGAATCCGTATATTTTTGACGTATTAAACTACAAGAAACAGTTAAAACCATTTTTATGTCATATGCACTTTAAACTAAAATTAAATACTCTATGTAGTGTTTGCTGATTGGCTAAAACTCAATGCATCATTGAAATCGCCATAAAAACTATCAGCTTTCGCTGACCTCTAAAAAAACACGCCTTTCATGCTCATTTTGAATGGTCGAATAAATTTTGAGGGTGAAGTTCGATTCTAGCCAAACAAAATCTAGCTATTTTTTTCAATTTCACAGTGCAAAATAGAAGTAGAATCGGAAAATCAGAAAGGCACTTGAAAAATGGGAAGGTTACTGAAAAAAACTAAAGGGCGCTGCGCCCTTCTGTTTTTCCCTGGCGAGAACACTGGAGCTGGCTACTTAAAACTTTAAACAAAACGCTGTTATTATTTGGAAAAAAATTATTGAATAATTTTTTTGTGTGAAAACCTTTTGAACATGAAGAACTATTTTTAACATTTTGTTGTGACTCTTGTCTGATGAAATGTCTTAAAATGATTACATCATTGTTAGCTCATTGAAAATGTTACGTGCTGTTATTGACTCACACAAAATGCATTGCTACATTATCTTTTGTTGCACATGTATCCATATGTACAAAATTGCAATACATCCACGCCGAGATGTTGCTGCTGCCATGCCAGGATTGCGTCCTCACTCGCCCAACTCGTTAGTAGTAATTGTTATTGAAACCAAAGCTTAACAGTTTATTAACTGTCATTGTATTGTCTTTGAAACCATTTTTGAAACGTTTTCAAATGTCTTTTACATTTAGTTAATTGAGTTTAACTTTCTCAATTAAAATTTTAGTGGAAGGTGCTCAACGTTTCTGCGAATTATTTTTAAATATCTAGACTGCATGTAGCATCATCATAATTATTATTCTTTTCATCCTCATCATCGTCTTCCTCATTTTTTCATCTTCTTCCTCCTCGTCATCCTTATTTTCTTTTTTACCATCATCCGTATGTTCCACTTCCTACTTCTCATCTCCATCTTTATCCTCCTCCTCCTCCTCCTCCTCCTCCTCCTCCTCCTCCTCCTCCTCATCATCATCATCATCATCAACATCATCATCCCCATCATCATCGTCATCATCCTTCTCATCCTTCTCATTATTATCATCCTTATTATCATCGTATTCCATATTCGTTTGAATTCTAACATAGAAAGTCTTTCGAGAATGGGATTGTATTCTGATTTGTCAAATCATTTCACTGCTAGTTTCCATAACTTTAATCCATTGCTAAGTCTAGTGGTTCATTGGAACCATATTTAGCTCTGGTTTCTGTGGTGTTAAGTTGATGAGAGTCTTCAACTCATCCTGGATGGAACACGAGTCCATTCCAGATTAGCCTCCAGTTGATGCTGGTACTCATTTACCAACCACAGGATGGAATGTTGAATTAACTCTTGTCTCAAATATTCAAATGGCGGATAAGCTGAGGATCGAATCTAGGCCCTTGTGGACTAACTTTAACTTAGTTTCCATTATCTGTAAGTAATCTTTGTGGTTCAAATTCTGTCATGAATAAGCTCAGATTTTTTTCTGACTACTGTTGTTTTGAGAAAAGAAATCAAGAAGATACACTCAATTTTCACTCCTTTTACTTCTTATTTAGGTGATAAAAGTGAGGCAGTATCAGCAGAAGTAACATTCTATTCTCGTGGTGGAATGATTCCTTCCTCGCTAAAGGCACAAATTACTGCTTCATACTGCACGAGTACAGGTCAGGTGGTCGGTAGAACTACAATTTGCCGTGCTCTAAGAAGGAGGGAACTGAGTTCTAGTTGGAACTGCAAAGCATCTATTGATTGATTCTAGGAACAGTCGGCTTGCAAACAATATTGCGATTTGACAAAATGATACCTGTGTGCATCCATTCAATTCATTGATGCATTGAATTGACAATCGTCTTCCCAGAATAATGGGAAGTTGACAATATAATGCCTCTGTCCATTCAATCAACTCTCAGATGCTTTACAATCCCATTTCGAAGTTAGATTTCTCCTTGTCTAGAACATGGTTAGTAAACAGTGAACTTACAATTTATAGCCCTTTAACGTACGCGTCAAATGATATATTGCTTAACTCTCCTTGGTTTGTTTTACGTTTTTAACATTAGCAGTTTAGGAGAATTTCGCTACTCTCCTCGCACAAAATATTTACCCATTGAAACCTTTAATTTTCAATACTAAGTTTTTTATTTTCTGTGAAATGTGTTAGAAAAATTGAGAAGCTAATGAACTCTCTTGGCATGAAAGTGTTCATTAAACTTACTACAATGTCATTTTACTTTGAATCTAGTTAGAATCTATCTACAATATTTAAAATGTAGATAGATAGAGATAGATTGATAGTTTATCAAAAAAAGGTCAACATTGCAGTCCGAAAACTGAATTGCGTAAACTTACAACTTTGAAAACACTATTTACATTCATGATAAAAATATTTACATTAATAAAAAATGCGATGAATGGGTAGGGCTCGGGGGTATAAATACTTATAAATGATAATATAAATACATATTACAAAGAGATTATACTTTTGGTACACATTATGTAAAGAAAAGAGTTCTTAAGACGATTGGTGCGCAGTTACGGTAGCATAAAGGACCTCTTCTATCTCAGATTTTATATTGACTGATTCTTAAAGGGAAGTAAATGGTTCAATCTATGTTGTGCCTTACCTATATTGAAAAAAGATTCACAAAGGTTCTCCCTACGCACATGTAAAGTTGTTAAATTGAGGTCATTAAGAGACTCATTATAAGGAAAGCTATTTGATATAATAGCTAGAGTTCTTTTCTGAAAGCATTCAATTTCCCTGGAAAGAGAGTCTGGCAGGCTATGATGAAAGATTGGTGAGCAATACTCTAGCACAGATCGTATAACAGTGCAATAAAAGTTTAACAAATGACAACTCCCCTAAAGGTGCTTTTAAGTGCATGTTAAAATCCTATTCATCATTAAAGAATCCCAACTGGTAAGGAAAGCAAAGCAGTTGGTTATTTCCAATGTGTAATTCATGCAGCAGTCCGTATTCAAACCCGGACAGAGAAGACCAGATATGAGTCTTAATTTATCAAAATAATTAACAACTACACAAAAGGGGGATGTGAATAATGGTGATGTATACGCGTGTGCTGAAATGCTAAAGACATTTTTGAATTGATTCTCGTTTGGTTGTGGCTTAAAAGCATGCTCCAGATGGAGGTGGTTAAGAGAGACTAGAATCAAACTATCTTCTGAACAAGTTATGGAATAAACGTTTGGCACCTTTGCTTAGGGGGAAAAAATTGTGAATAACAATAGAAATAAAGATATTGATCATGACGAACTGTAATCGGCCTGTTTTTTAAAAAAATGTTGAAGAAGTGGATGAGGCAATTAAAACTTTTGAGTGCGAGACTTGTATCAAAATATATTATAAGAAGAATACATTTTTCAGATTAGCAGTGGAAGGTAATTATCTGACATAGGGACATTGATTTATGAAGTTAGGATATGTAATCTGAAGGTAATGCACACACCATACTCTATATAAGCTTATATATTTAGATATAAAATAATTCATTGGTTCAATAAAACACATGTCGCAATGTCAACATCGCTGCCCTCCAAGAGACACGCCTTCCTTCCAGTGGCAATCTCAAGAAGGAGTATGAAGAGCGCTGACTCTATGGGGTTGGTTTTGCAGTGCTCAACTCTCTCCTCTCGTAATTGGAGCTGGAATTCGTCATCACCAGGAGGGCCAAGCTCAACCAGGTGCTATGCACTTGCTCCTCCCACAGTGGGGACTGTGATACTGATCATAGTCTGCAGGAAGGTGTGCCTCCGACCCAGACGAGTCTACCAAGCAAAGCTGATGAGCTGCCCTCACATCAACATAGCTTGAACAACAAGGCCTGAGCTGCATCAATGCTTCACCAACATCATTGACAAACCCCTTGAGGACTACCCTGCGGACAGTGCTCTGGCGGGCTGGGACTTCATCCGTGGGGCCGTGTTCAATGTTGCCTCAGATACGTTCATCACCACCAAGCGTGTCGTGCTTCTTGAGTACAAGAGGCAGCCATCCCAGATAACACTGGCTGCCTATAGAGAAGCCAGCAGCATCACAAAGAGAGTGGACTGTAAGTGCGCATGTGACTACTGGCTGAATCTCTGCAGTGACATCCTGCTCTCTGCAGATTCCAGAAACATCCGTGCAGTGTACAAGGGTATGAAAAAAGAATTCGGACACAGTGCCATCAAGATCGCTCCCCTCAAGTCCACCTCTGGCGGGATCTGCAGCAAGCAAATGGAGAGATGGATTGAGCACTATCAGAAGCTGTACTCGAAGAAGAATGTCATCACTAACACAGCCATTGAGAACACAAACCCCGTACCCATCGTGGAAGTGCTCGACCTCCGACGTACCATTGACGAACTTCTCAAGGCGAATGACTCCCTGTCCTATGGCAAAGCACCAGGCAGCGACAGCATCGCACCAGAAATGGTCAAGATGGGCAAGGAGAGCTTTCTACTCCACTACCTGCACAATCTCCTTCTGCAATTCTGGGTGGAGGGCATTATCCCCATGGATATGCATGATGCAAAGATCGTCACGCTGTACGAGAGCAAAGTTGAACACAGCGATTGCAGCAAATATTGTGGATTTCTCTTTTCTGTGGGAGAAGATTGAATACAGTGCTGATCAGGGAGATGCTATTTGCCGATAATGCCGCGCTTGGTGCCCACACTGAGGATGCCCTTCAGCATCTCATCACCCGCTTTGCGGATGCCTGCACCGAGTTTGGACTCATATTCAGAAGACCAAGATCATGGGCCAGGACATCAGCACTATTCCATCCATTACAATTGACGACGACATCCTGGAGTTTGGGGGAAACTTCACCTAACCTCGGCTACAACATCTCCAGCAACCTGTCACTGGATGCTGAGCTCAACACCCGAATTAGCAAGGCATTAACATCCATGGTCCACCTAGCAAAGAGATTGTGGGGCAACGCCATGCTGACTCTCAACACAAGGATGAAGGTGCACCAAGTCTGTGTGATAAGTACCCTTCTTTATGGCAATGAAATCTGGACTTTGTACTCCAGACAAAAGCGAAGGCTGAACGCCTTTTACATGCATTGCCTCAAATGACTCCTGGTCATTACCTGGCAAGATCACATTAACAACGCAGATGGCCTCGCCCAGGCAGGCGTACCAAGCATGTTTGCCATTCTCAGCCAAAGATGCCTGCCCTGGCTTGGCCAAATGTGCCGGATGGACGATGGTCACATTTTGAGAGACACTGTGAGCTTGCTACAAAAATGCAACCAACTGGATGGCCTGCCGTATGCTTCAAGGGCACCAGCAAGCATGATCTGAAGACTTTTGAGATCAGCCCAGTAAACCAGGAACAGGCAACCAGTGACTGCACACATTGATAAGCTGATGTCAAGGCTGGCATACAAGAAGCTGAACAGAGAAGGGAGACCCAGTTAGAGGAGAAGAAGACCCGCCGGTGACAGAGACTCCAATCTGCTCCCGCTGACCCACCAATGACTACAACTGCAGCAAATGCCACTCCATGACAGACTAACCAGGTGCAGACTCTATTGTCTCCCAATACAGATGGATGGCAACAATATGACCAGCAACGGCCCATTTGATAATTAAATTTTGATTTCAGATGCTTATTTAAACATGTTTTCAAAAATATCGTCCAATATGCTAAAATACTTTTTTCACTTTTTTCTTTCTATTACATATAAGAATTCTGTCCTCACACCGCCTGCCTAGACTAGCTCTGCTACTTGCAGGCGGTGTGATAACTGTAACACATATATGATAAAAATAATAAAGTTGAAGTTGAAGTTGAATACTTCAGAAAGTACAAATTGAAATATATTCTATAATTTTTCGTTGCCACTTTTCTAGTGGCCCATCCCTTTACAGTATGTAAGTGCAGCAAACTTGTTCCTTCAGTCAGAAGGTTATCAAAGTGTACCCATGTGTATGTTGCATTATAAATTTTTTTAAGTACAAAATCATTTAAAGAATTCTCGAAAATGGCTGTTTTCATCGGAGAATTTGATTCCAGTCCATTCTTGATTATCAGTCTCCTTTTGGAATATCCTTTTTAGTCGCAACCATTCTAATAAGGATTTGCCAATGTATTGCTTTTTCACTGCTAGTGACATCCAAAGATTACACTGTGTTCTGAATAGGAAGCTACAGTCGCTTCGCTCGTTTTTGTTATGATGCAGTTAGATATTAGCAATGGCTATTTTACAAACGACATAAAGAACAAATCACCCAAACTCAACCTCACGGTTTTGTTTATATTAAAAGTTAGATTTATCACTTTGCAGAAGCACCTCGTGTTTCACAAGCTGAAGTAGAATTTCCACTCGCTCTTGTGTGTGGAGCATCCCAGCCTGTCAGAGCTGCAAATTATAAGGTACATTTAATTTTGTTTGGCATAATTCCTTTTCAGCTTTACTTAAATTAATTATAAAAATCATGTTTATTGTTTTTGCAGGTTACAATAGACACAAACAAACCTCCAGTAAATCTGGGTGATATATTTCCAGGTAAGTGTGGAATGCTCCTTCTAACACTGCATTGTAAAAAGATTATGCAATCTTTTAATCTGCATTGTTTTCCAGCTCGGAAAGAAAAAAAAAACTCTACTACAAAATGAATGATAGTTCCCGATACAGGCACTAACAAAACTAGCCTAAACGGTGTTTGGATTGTAGAGAGTCAGTCGATGTATCATAACTCAAGGAATTTTAAGAAAATCAGGCAGCAAGAAGAAGCATCCTGGAAATACCACTGGAGAAAGCCGGTTGGGAGTCAGTTGGCATAGTGGTCATCAGTCGTGCCTCCCACCTCTACGACCCGTGATCGATTCCTGGGCTCGGCATGTGGGCTGAGATTTGTGAATCTCAATTTTACTCCGAGGGTTTTTCTCCAGGTACTCCTGTTTTCCTCCTTCTGGAAAGTCGAGAAATGAGGCATCAAGCGATTAAACAGCCTCTGGCTTGGAAGAATGGGCAGCCACTTCCTTCACAATGGGCGTTAAATAAAGTATTTATTAATTAAAAAAGATCAAGATAAACGTTTTAATAAGAATATAACCGAATACAAGCAACGTTTAAGCATCCTACTGACGCCATTATCAAGCTCAAATAATTCTAAAGAAAAGGAAATAATTTAAATGGTATACTAATGAAGTAATTTAAATTTAAGTACAGGAAAAAAATACCTATTGTTTAAAAGAAAAGTGAAAAAAAGGGTATTAGGTAAATAATTTTGTGCAGATTGAGTCAGATTGATAGTTGAGCTGAGTTTAAGTTTTCTGATTTACTTATTATTTGTTTATTTATTTATTTTGTCTTATATTGGGTGTCTGTCTTACAGAGAGTTTGGTTATAGTTATAGTAAAATGACTATGAAATGTCTTATATTGGGTGTCTGTCTCACCTCCACTTCGGTGAATAATTGTTAACCATTCGTCGAGTTTCTCGATATATACCATTTTAACAACTTTCAGCTTCTGTCATGTCCAAACTCACAGCTTAAGGGTGCACCACAAGTGTTGCAGGGCCTCTAATTACGGAATCCTAACAAACCTGTGTGTTTTTGGCTTTTGTTCAGAATTAACAAAAATCGTTTCAAAAACAGGGGAGAGCTGTGCATACCCTTCATATAACAATCTTGTTCCCAAGATTCGCTCCTGAGACGGAGCGAAGGAGAGGACCCTGGTAATGGTGTTCAGTTACTGTGCTCGCTTAGCGAGTGGCTCCACCTAGTGTTCTTCATTTGGTACAGGGTTTAATGGAGCTTAGACCAATTGTAGAATTGCACACAATTTGGGAATCCTGCTGATGAACAGTAACTGTTTTGATATTTTTTCAGCAGCTTTATTGTTGTGTGTTCAGATATCTATATAGTAGTATGAAATATTGGAAATAATTATTTTAACAACTGATGCTCTTTGCATGTTTTATCGCTATTGCTAACAGATGGATTAACTTTTGTTTTAGAAATGGTGAATGATGCCGTGATTCCTATCGTCGCTCTAGGAATACAGTATTTCGGCGGTCCAGTGGTGACCATTCTCGCCTCAAAGACTTCACGTAAGTCAAATCTTCCGTCTGTTATTGAATCTATTTCACGAACATCTTTCAGTTTGAATTCTGTTGTTATCATTTCTAATTGTAATTGGTCATTTTCTCAATTTCTCAATTGAAAGCTGAGACGCACTCAACATTTCTGGCATTTTTTTAAAATATGTAGAGTGTTTGTAGTATTAGTATATACGGGTCAAATGCTGCTTGTGACTTGCGATTGTTGTATTTCATAGTCCCTTGTATTCTAACTTTGAAATCTTGGAAAAGTGTTTTGAGATTTATTTTGATAATTAAAACAACGAACCCTGACTGTGTTGCTATTTCCGATTACAGAGAGGTATCGTCTTCAGTGTGACCACTTTGAAGGACTATGGCTGATACTACATGAGCTGGTTAAAAGGCTTGATGCAAACTTTAAGAAGATCAAGGTACCATAATAAGGACAATAAATATATCTCTTATTAATCGAGTTTGTTTTTCATTCATTTTTACAATATCTAGTTTGCTACTGTTAATCAAAAGTTCAATAGAAGGTAGCTACCAACGATGGACCGCCAGCTACTTTGCTTTATCCTGCCGAACAATAAGTTGATTGTTTTGGGCCAACTGTGTATCCAACTTTTCCTAGAAACTTTCAACCGCTCTCTTTGCTGAAAATAAAATAGCCTTTCTGCCTTTACTAACCAGGATTTTTTACTCCTAAATCTTCGAATTCTAGCAATTATTTTAATAACATTCGATCAAATTACAGAGGGTTACCGTAGCAAGTTAATGAAAGTCGCATCTACTAATGCATAAAGTATCATCGCGCGAGTTGCAGCTGGGAATTTCCTGTCAAAGCTGCAATTAAACACACGTTTTATGTAACATATTTTCTGAAGATGTCTTAGATGCTATGCAGGTGCCCCACTAGCACCCTCAGAATCCACCAAATTTTCTCCCGACCACACCACTCACAGGGTTTGTCATTATTAACGACTTGTGCCAACTTTGATGCTAATATCCAAACGTTTTTTTTCTAACTATTCGTTGAATTTTTGAGATGTCTTCTTTGATAAAGACAGAAACTTGAAATTGAAAATCTACTTGCCAA
The DNA here is from genome assembly GCA_028564885.2 of Zoanthus sanctaehelenae. NCBI lineage: Eukaryota > Metazoa > Cnidaria > Anthozoa > Zoantharia > Zoanthidae > Zoanthus > Zoanthus sanctaehelenae. The sequence goes on from JAOTRI020088147.1 coordinate 10,751, forward strand.
AACTGAATTTCTATTAGTCTGTGGCTAGTTGGCTAATGCAAAGTTTTTAGAGTGGACTGGTTAGGAAACTCAGCAAATTAAAAAGAACATTACAATGTTTCTTTGTTTCATGTTGTGTGCAGGATCACCGTTAGAATCTTTTGTTCTAGTGTAATGCTTCATTAGTCTATTGGTCGTTTGCTCATTTACATCCCAAAGGCTTTTGTTATTTGTGCAAGGTCAACGTCATATGTCAATAGGTGGAACAATAACATAGAACAAAGAAATTCACCACGTTTCCAAACCATTCGACTCTATTAACTTTGACTAATGTTAATTTTGAGCCCTGTACTCATAGCTGGAACATTGTCGGTAATATGTTCACGTGCTGTAGGCTTACCTACTTACATACAATAGATTTTTCCAAAAGCAGACGTGGTTGTCATTGTAATGTCGGATTTGAACTCTTTGCTTTTATTTAACATTGATTGTAGCTATTTTTTTTGTCTGTTCTTAGGATAATGTGCAATTCCGAGCATCATTCATGGGACCACTTCCACTTCCGGAGTATTATGAGCTAATTGATATACATTTTGAAGTAGGTATCATAAACTTATATAATTATTGGTATATAAATACTGTAATAATACTTTGAGTGCGGTATGTCCTCTAGTGTTCATCAAATAAGCGCATCCTCGTTATCCTAGTTTTTAAGTAGCCAGTCTATCCTGCGGAAAACCTGAGGTCGATTGCAGGCCGGACCATTACTCAGGGTCTTAAGATAGTTTAGAAAGTGCTGCCTTTGCTCAAACATCCGAAGATAATTAGACTTTTGCATCTTCTCGAGTAAGGACGTTAAATCGTAGGCCCTCATGCCATATCTGTGCTTGTGTGTTTCTATCAGGTGAAATGTTTTTGTCCACCTGCATGGGAGTGGTGCAGGTGGTGTTCCCAATTAGTGAACCTTTGGCTAAATATAACTTTACAGTAGATAAAACAAAATGAAAATAACTCTGATGATCATAGTAAGTAATTACTTGATATTCAAATAAATCACAGGATCGAAAAATTAAAGATGCTATATTTCGGCTTTAGTTACTTCATTTTTTTCAGTATATTTATTTTGCGGTGTGGTTACATATATCTTTACACACAAATTTTTAAATATTTTAGATAGGCAAAGAAATACACAAAGAAACCCAGAGGCTTATAAGTGATGTGGGTTTCCTGATTTAAACATAATTACTATGCTGACTAACAGACGATCAGAATTTGGTTTTCAATGGAGACAACAAACAATGCACTCACACACACTAACAACACAAGTACAATTAGAAGGTGTGATAAGGAGGAAGATTTTTAATTAGCAAAAAATACTTTGAGCTTGTTCTTAAAAAGGGAGATGCTCTCAGCATATTTAATGTCAGAATTTAGCTGATTAAATAAGATAGGTCCCTGAAAGCGAATTCCAAATTTTCTGATATTGGTTCTGCAGGAGAAAGTGTGAAACGAGCTCGAATTTCTTGTATTATATGCGATTGAATGAATTTTACTTCTTAAGGAAAAGATTCTTTGAACAAATCAGCGAGAACTTCGTTTTTATATATAAACATTTTAAAAATTTCAATATTTGATATATTTATATATGTTACTAAATTTTAAAATTTTAATTGCATAAACAAAGAATCTGTTATGGGCATCAAATGAGCTTTTAGAAATAATTCTGAAGACTTTCTTTTGTAGTAAGAAAGTTCTTTTGAAGTTAGATGTGTAATGTCGATATTCATACAGAAATACAGTAAACAAGATATGGATAAACTAAGCGAAAATAAAATGTGCAGAGTGAGGAGATGGGAAGACAAAAACGTACTCTATAAATTATGCCAATAGATTTAGAGATTTTCCAAGCAATATTGGTAATGTGTGATTTCCAAGACAGGGCTTCGTCTATAATGACACCCAAAAACATCCCTCCAGATATCGTCAACTTCAGCATGTTGTATTTGATTTTTCAATATTCCAACATTTAAAGAAATGTTTTCAGCTAGATTGTATTTGTCTGTTGTCAATCAGGTATTGTTGTTTTCTTGGTCATCGACATCGTTATCCACCTTCCTCTGAGTTTTTTTTACTCTTTCGATCGTAGATTGGTCAATCTTTAAATTGACTTTGAAAGTATTCTTTTTTTTGTCTTGGTTTGAATAAAATATAATTCGATTTAAACCATTATCAAGCTAGAATAAGGACCTTAAGCAACTAGGACGGCGACGCTGACGACGACGGCAGAGAACAATAGAAAATACAATGGTTGCACGTTGGAATGCAGCGAGCTGAGCACGTGCACAGAGTTGTTGCTAAAATTAGAACATGAGCAGACTTGCTTTGAAGTTCTCCAGACTACGTGGACGTAAAAGCAAAAACTTTCTCAGTATTTGTTTAGCTTCATGGAGAAACATTAAATCTCTTTTGTATTCACAAAGTGAAAAGTATAGAAATAAAACTCTAATGAACCGCACAAAAAAAATCAAGAGTAAGCCAGAAAGGTGATGTTTTGAAACCGTCGTTGCTCACGTTCCCGTCGTCGTTGCCTAAGGTAAGTAAGTACAAACGGTGGTGTATTTATAGTTTGGAGATGGAGATACAAATTAGAATAAATTAGAATAAAGCTAATTCCTTATTCTAATTTATTCTAATTTGTATCTTCATCTTCATACTATAAATACACCACCGTTTGTATACTTACTTTAGCTTTATAATGTTTTGAAGAAAAACCCAAATATAGTAACTTTAATTTTTCGATCTTGTAATCTACTAGAATTTCTTACTTATGATCATGGGAGTTAATTTTAATTTGTGTTATCTTTATTTATGGGCAGGAAATGGATTATGACTTGACACCTACATGAACTTTTCATTATTATAATCCTTTTTATTGTTATGTGCTGATATGTATAGAATTGCCTTCGAGCTATGTTTCTCTTTCTTGCATGTTACCCTAAATATTTTTGTCATTATCTTGGTGCTCAGTTCCATTCTCTATAAAATAATAAATAGCCCATTACTAATTTTTAGTGTTCATTGCAAAATAGTTGCGGTACGTCATCCAAAGGAGAATATATTTTATACACACTAAGATTTATGCACAATAAAATTTTATGAAACATGCAACTAACCAATTAGAAAGCAGAACGACAGTGAGCACGAATCTTTCGTCCAATCAGATAAGGGAAAATTCAACGTCACCGTAGGATAGTAAGATATACATACCGATAAAAAGACGTTAGTTTATTGAGCGGAATCAAACAGTTGGCAGATGAGATGCAAAGAAAGGCTGGCTCTCTTTGAGGGGAAGGTGGATAACGATGTCGGTGAGGGAATGGTGGATAACGATGTCGGTGAGGGGAAGGTGGATAACGATGTCGGTGAGGGGAAGGTGGATAACGATGTCGGTGAGGGGAAGATGGATAACGATGTCGATGAGGGGAAGATGGATAACGATGTCGGTGAGGGGAAGGTGGATAACGATGTCGGTGAGGGGAAGGTCGATAACGATGTCGGTGAGGGGAAGGTGGATAACGATGTCGGTGAGAGGAAGGTGGATAACGATGTCGATGACCAAGAAAACAACAATACCTGATTTACAACAGACAAATACAATCTAGCTGAAAACATTTCTTTAAATGTTGGAATATTGAAAAATCAAATACAACATGCTGAAGTTGACGATATCTGGAGGGAGTTCATACGTTCCGACCGTGACGAACAAAAGAGGGAGAAGACTGAGCCTAACCCTCACCACAATATCGGCCATTTAAAAGGCTTAGCACCTTGTCCCGTTCTAGATTTAATTTCAGTTGCTGCTACTGTGTTAGAAATTGTTATTGATTTTTTATCTAGAAAGATTTTTGTGTTAAAACTTAGAAAAATAAATTATTTTTCTGGAGAACTGTTGGAATCTTTTGATCATCAGGCATTGAGCACCATGTAAACATAAATTCTTTTGGCAAATATTTCGATTGTATCCAGTAGGTTTCAGATCTTCATGTTGAACGTTTGCTCAATGTTATGGAACATGATTGTTTTATCCTCACTCATAGCAACGTCGAAATCGGGTGAGGTGTTGTGAATTCTTATCACAACGAGCTCAACAGTTTCGTGCTATACAAAGAAGATTGTTGACAAGATTCAAAGACAAAACGCCAGCACCACTTGCCAATCTTGACACATTATTGGACGGGACATACAGACAGGTAAGTAGAAAACTAAATTCCTTCCAGAGCTGATGATAGCAATGATGTGGAAGAATTGGTTTTATTACAACTTTTCTATAATGTGACTGTACTTGCGTTCTGCTGGTAAAACAAGTAATTAGTTTAAGTATGTCAAAACCTGTCGTCCTTAAATGTATTAAAATGTTGCGTCTTCAATCTCTTCGAGATTGATTGATAACAGTAATAGCTACCACCTGTACTAAATCGCTGTATAAAATGTTACAACAACAACAACAACAACAACAACAGTAGTTCATTTCACATAAACATATTTCTATCTTATGTAGAAAAAATAGAAAATTATTATGTGGCAAGGTGCTGGCTACCCGTAATAATTGTAAGTTGGACGGCCAGAACAGAAAGAAGAGATTTATTATAAAAATAATATATTTTGGTGAAATCAGAATGCTTTAAATATTTCATAAATCTTTTCGAGTCTGGCTTTGAATATTGTAAAGGTTAGAAATTTTAAATTTCCGCCTACAGTGAATTTCATGCACCATTAAATATTATGCTGAAGGTGGCCATAGTTTGTAATTGTTTTTGTAGTTACTGCATACTTTTAGAAACTTTTTTCATAATTATCTCTTTATCTGCCTTTAATTTCATTAAGTTACGTCAGTGGAAAACCTATAAGTATATTTGAGTACAAAATATAATTATACAAAAAAATGAATAAAAAAAAAGTGAAGTTAAAATGAGGTCAAAGCAACAATGTCTCTGATTTTGGCAAAACAGGTGATCTAATGATCTTCGTTACCACAGAAAAGTGCAATTGGGATTGCCCATATTCTCATTTTGTCAAAAGATTTTCTTGCTGGGTAAAATTATGTAAAGGGGATTTGTTCTGAAAGCATTGCATTTGTGTGTTCCCATCCTTTAAAAACTTACCTTAGTTTTCCTTTGTAGTGAATAAATTTATTTCTGGTTGTTAAGCTTTTAGCTCTTGGAGAGGCCGAGGAGGACTGTGAACGAGCTATTGAAGAGGCTGCCAACTCGCTGTCCTGTGCCACGCGACTCATCAACTTTCTTATCAAGTAAGTCAATGTATATTTGCAAACTCCTGGTGACTGACTTGAAAGATAGAATCACAAACGAATAGTGGGTCTTAAATGATGACAAATGCGTATTGAGAGTGGTGTGAACACATTACAATGGTTAGAACTCAACAATACGTATAACGATGGTATCTATAGTGTCTACACCT
>JAOTRI020088158.1:0-16206 GCA_028564885.2 Zoanthus sanctaehelenae
TTTAAACCGTAGATGAAAAAAGTTTTGTGTTAAAAGTGTTAGAAGTGAACCGGAAGCTACATAAGTACCTTCTACTATGTCATTACCCAGGACTTTACAATGGAAATAATGCTCGGTCAAAAACGATAGCTGTCCCAAAATTGTCTTAATTTGCACGTTTCAAAACTCAAAAAACATAACAAGAATCGCTAAAAACGTTTTGATCTTATAAATTTATTATCAATGAAGGGCTCTACTTTTCATCTAAATGAGAAAAAAATAAGCGATACAGGGACTTTAAGCATTTTAGTAAAGACCTAGTTTTGCCAGCTTACTTATGCTAATATTTAGCTGCCAAAATTGTTCAAGTAGCTGGTGATATTGCCAGTCGCTGGCACTTATTGACAAACCTGGTTAATGTAAACAAACAGCTTGTGCACTTGGGCGAGGAAGAGGAGACCTCAACATAAAGGAAACCTTGGTTGTCGAGTAATATCAATTTCAAAAAGAGTTTTCAGCTCATATTCAATAATTCTGTGTTAAATGTTGTTTACACCAAGTGATCTTTGGGCTCTCATCTTGAAATGTGATGTGTGTGTTGTAGTGTCAGTCTTTTGTCTTAATAAAGACAGTAAGGGTCTCGCACTGTAGTGTAACTAAATCTTATTTTAGTATGGTGGTTGCTAAGAGATAATCTTGAAACTATACATACATGTTTTGATTTATTGTGGTTTTTTTCATGAACCTTGCTAGAGACTACACAAGACCAGATCTTCCTGCTGGTGAAGGAATGCCAAGTGGTGCAGAAAGACCTCTTGGAGGGCTTCAACTTGGTGAGATTATCGTATGAATATTTACTAAGGGCTATAGCAAGAACAGGGATGGAATAGTATATTTGATATTAAAGTCCCAAGTTAATTTTTCAGACTGCAACTGTTATATTTTCATAAGCTCATGTCTGTACATAAGAGCTGGCAGCTAGTGAAATTTGCCAACTTCTCTGCCATGATTTGCTGGCTGCTTTCATTGTTGCACAAATCATGATAGTTGAGAAGATGTTTATCAGGTTGAAAGAAATTGATTATCGTATAAATATTAAAAAATTCTGTGGCTGTCTTTTCTGAAAACCTAAAAAGACTTCTGACCCATTGGCACTTTAAAAACAATGCATAAGACACAACAGCTGCTGCAGAACTATGGCTACTTAACCCTTTCAGTCCCAGTTTAATTATTAAATTCTCCCAACTTGAGCCTACACTTTTCATTGGAAAAGTTTGAGAGAATTTTTCTTTTAATCATCAGTAGTTTCCTTTGTTTGATCAATTCTAATTTTCTCATAACCAAATGTCTTGTTTTGTATTTGTTATGTAAGGAGAAATTAAGTGTTGATAACTGATTGGGATTGAAAGGGTACAAAACTTAAAGTGGTGTATCATTAAAAAGGTTTTAGTGAAGCTTCAAAATGCTGCTGATATTGTTAATGTGCTATGATACCATTTGCTGTTGATAGATTTTTTGTTTACCAATCATTGTTTGTTCCCATCAAGGGTCTTTGCTAGGAATGCCTTTTGGGGCAAATCTTGGGGGACTCTTTCCGACAGGTGAGTTGAGTGTTTTTTTTCTTGTAAAGAGTCTTTATCTTTAAAAAAGCTTTCCACTTATGTCAATGTCCTAAGCAACCTGCAGTGCCTGTGATGCCCCACCATTCTGCTCTGAGTTTAAGTATAAGTAATAATTATTTAAGTATCGATCAAAATTTTATCAAGAAAATTATAAAAGCAGTTCTAAATGCAAAATTATATCTTTTTTGAATTAACTTCACAGTGTTTGCAAGAAAAGTAAGCATGACACTAAATGATGAGACACATTTTTTAAATTGTACAATAAACAAAAACAAATCACAACCACAAAAATAACTTTCTACACAAACACACACACACACACAAAACAATAAATTTCAAAAAACTAAAGGGCTAACAAAAAAGCTAATAGTGATAGAGCAGTCGATATATTCTATGTGTTTTATTCTTCTCTAAAATAAATCTAAATCTGATACATGTATGCATTAATTTTTTATATGAACAAAATTAAGTAAAATGTTTTGCTATAATGATGAAGAAATGTATTTGTACTTTATCTTTTTGTTATTCCTACTAAAACTTTGTTTTTAAAAAACCTGTTTAACAGCTTTGTTTAGTTTTTAAAGGGTTCTCCTTTGTCATCTGAAATTTGCTTGTTAATTAGCAGCAGGAAAATAAATGCTAAAGAGTTGCATTTTATAAAGCAAACAATTCTGTTGAAGATTCTATTCAAGATTTTCTATTGAAATTCCTATGTGTTTTGTATTTGTATGGAATTGACAGGATACATTTGAAAATCATAAATATTCACAATGTTTATTAATATTAATGAGTCACCACTCTGTTAGAAATGTGGGAGAACACTGTATTTCGGTTGATAATCAAGGAGCTTCAGAATGAATGGATGTGAAAAATTTTGACTCATGTTTTAAATGTTTGAGTTTAGATAATCATGTTTGTTGTATGACGATTAATGAGACGTGATGCCCTGTGTTTAATCTTTTTAGCTGGTTTGCAAAGCAGTGGCAGAAATGTGGTGATGGGTGGGAGTCCTGTGGTTCTTGTTAGCAACCTCAATGAAGATGTGAGTTAAGATTATAATAGTTTGTTATAAAACAAAAATGTCATTTATTATTTTTGTCACTATTAAATCTTTTAGTCTTAAAGGCTCGAAACTTGTGAGATACTCGGTGTTATACAATTGCAGAGTATCCCAAATAGATACTAGGAAATTTAGAAATTACAAGGGGTCATGTAGCCACTTGGCATTTTTCCAAACTTGAATGTTTTCAAGTTTCGGCAGTATATTTGCCAAACTTGAATGTTTTCAAGTTTCGGCTGTATATTTGCCAAACCTGAATGTTTTCAAGTTTCAGCAGTATATTTGCCAAACTTGAATGTTTTCAAGTTTCAGCAGTATATTTGCCAAACTTGAATGTTTTCTAGTTTCAGCAGTATATTTGCCAAACTTGTATGTTTTCATGTTTCGGCAGTATATTTGCCAAACTTGAATGTTTTCAAGTTTCGACAGTATATTTAAATAAGCACTTGAGAAACGGTGCTTTCTTTCTTAGCACTGCATTTAGTATCCAAATCTGGGATTCTATGTTTTAAGGAGGGATACCAAATTCTATGTTGCTGGTATCCTCTTGGATTTTAACAAAGATTGCAAGTTTCAAGTCCTGGCAGTGCTCCAAGAGGTGATTGTTTTGGTTGCTAGACGAGTAGATTGAATAATGGGCGTTCAAAACTGTCACAACCGTTGCCAATTTGCCTACCTCCTTCCTTGCCATTAGGATTTTTAGTTGAAATCCAGACTTACGATGATAAGATCGAAATCTAAAACCATGTTTCTTCACAAAATTTCACGACTAAATTATTATTATTATTATTATTATTATTATTATTATTATTATTATTATTATGGGCAAGCTTTGTAAAACTTGGGGCCCTCAAAAAGCAACTTACAAAGAAACTAACCTTGGAGCACTGCTTGTTGTTTTATATAAATATCGAGTAAGTCTACCACTTAAAACAAATATTGTTATAATTTTGGTTAATTTACATTCAGCGGAAATAATATCGTTTACATCTTTGAATTGTTCTAATCATAGTTAAAGTAATGTTTAACAAAAAGATTTTTTTGTATACAGCTTTTCATTGGTACTTAGAAAAAATGGCTGTTATTCATATAACTGACAGTTGAAAACTATGCTATAAAAACCGAGATATTGATAGTTGTTTAAACATTTTTCATTCTTTGTATTTCATAATAATTTTACTTTTCGTTCTCTAAAAGCAAGTGTTGAACATTTTCATCAAAACCTTGGTCTTTGACGAAATGCTTTAAAAGGAAACATGCCCTTTATCACACATCAACTTATTGCTATAAATATTCAAATCTTATATAATTTCTTTTTATGTTCTTGTTTAAAATGCGATCATGGTAAACGATTATTTATGTTTTACAGATTCTATTTTTTCCGCTTCAGTATCTTTTATTTATTTATTAATAATCACGTAACCAGGACTTTATGCTTCAAATGTTCAACTGCTCTTTGGCGTATTGCTTATACTCAACTTTTTAATTTATTTTCTTTTCCCTCATCATATGCTCCTGCCTGCCTGGTGACATTATTTTCTCTGCTATCCTCGTCTGCACTCCGATTCCTGAACTGCCTGCTCTACCATACTTGGATTTCGGTTCCATCTTTAGATGATCAACTGTGACGTCCTATTCACTCTGTTTGGTATGTTCCCCTGACGCATTCTACTTCTCTGAAACCAGTGTAACCCGTAAAACTAGTAAGCTGTTTAGCACCTTGACCACAGTTTCAAGAATTTTGGCACAATTTTTCTTATTCCTACATAAAGCTCATGCATTAATAGGACACAGCTCTGTTAAATGTGTCAAGTTAAGAACATGGATAGAAATACTGAAATGCTATTCATTTCCATTGGAAGACAACGAATTCGCTGAACAACAGCAGGACTTGTAGAGGAATTTCCAAGATCTATGTACTTAAAGTGTCTATACGGCAAAAAATGTTTTTTTTATTTTGATACCTCTAGCATGCGTACGCAAGTGTTTTAGAAACAAAACTTGGTTGCGTTTCATTTTCGCCACAAAAGCAAGCCTTAAAGTTCCCGTGCCGACCACGCCCAACAAAGATGGCCAGGCATTGCTAATTCTTGTCCCAGTTACGTCACATCAGGAATCGCCGTCTCTACCCTCTATTTTTGTCAGTGTTTGCTGCTTTTCCATACAAACCTGGTCATTTTTTGGCTTAAACAACTTGAAAAAATATGGAGTTTGTTTGAAAATACATTGAAACACTAAGAAAATAGTTGACAATCCCTGAAGCGACGTCGCTGACTATACTGGACCAAGACGTGTTCGTTTGGCGTGTCCAGCACAAGAATTTACAGCTCGATTTAATGGCAAAAAAGTTGCGGAATCGATTTATTATTTTTCTGAAATACCTTTTTATTCAATATATAGATATCAATAACACTAAAACCCTGTAGGCCGTATAGACACTTTAATATAAAGTAGGTGTTTTGTAGCAGTGTTGGTTAGGAAAGTAGAGTTTGGACTAGCTATGAAACACGCCCCTAAACTAGTGATTGTATTGCATCCAAGAAGGTAGATAAGTCTCAGTTATTGTATAGTTGTTGCTAATGGCTAAAACCGTTCTTTTAAATCAGACGCATGTGGTTGACAAAGTTGCAGTTAATTTTGTGTTAATCATTTTCTTTAATTATCTGAAGGACATGCCAAACAATTATTCTTCTAACAAATATCTTAAAAACGAACTCTGTTAATAGATATCTGAACAGATATAACTATAACGCTGATGAAAAAAATAGCAGAACAGTTATTGTTCATCAGCAGGATACCCAGATTGTGTGTATATCTACAGTTGGTTTCAGCTCTTTTAAATCCTTCAAGAACAATATAATTTAATATTCTTTTCAAGAATAGCTTTTGAAAACATATTGAAAATTAAAACATGTTTTATGTCTTCATCACCTGTTGAAAACTGTTGCAAACGTTTGTGAGAATTCGAGTACAGATGCGAAAATCTGAGATGCAGTCGAGGGCTTTCATCTGCTTGAATGCTCAAACTTTGCCCGGGTTTTCAACAGGCTATGAAAGCATGGAAAGCATTTTTTCTTTTATAAAATTATTTTCAGTCTTAAAGAAAGAAAACTCTCACTACTCTGAGACAGTCAACCACATGGCTCGCATCATTTTCGTGCTCCTTAGTGCTATGAAAACAATTGCTGACCAGACAAACTTATTTTTATCCAAAGTATTTTTTTGAAGTTCATTAATGAACAGGTAAACAAAGTGTAAAACTAAAGTAGAGCTAAATTCAGTTCATAATTTTCACGTCACTGCAATTATAGTGCAAGCTGTTGGTGTTTTGAGAGGCTAAATCAGTTACATGACTTTAGCAACAATAGTTTTAATGTTTTCGGCTCTACTGGCTTTCAGGTTTTTAAGAACCAAATGTTGCGATTCTTAGCTAATTGAAAAAATTTCGGAGTTCCTAGAAACAGCATAGATTATTCATAATGGTGTCTATTTTAAAATTCTACTGTCTTCACTCAAACTGACCTCGCTAGCCTGGTTTTGGGTAAGATATTCTTTAGAATTTTCAGCTCGAACAAGAGAGTAGTGAGGCTAATTTGAATGGTCGCCATAAATGAAGGAGGCCTATCCATCATAGACTGACGAGGGCCCTTTGGGCTGAAAAGATTTTATCAAAAAAACTGTAAGAAAAACCTGTAACTGCTCAAAAGCTGAAAATAATAGAAAAATAGAGTATTCAATATTCCTTTAAACGTTATTCTTTTTCAACCTTTTTGTATTTAAACAGTAATTAAGTTCTGTGTTGGCCTGGCTAAAGCATAGAGTGGTGAAGTTTGACTTCATAGAAATTAAAATGCATAGAAATTAAAAAGCTCTAAAAATGTTTCTAATTGGCTGGACGTGTAGAAAACTAGAACAAATGGTGAGTATTTCCAACAGAATTACGTTTTCGAGAACTTGAAAACGTTTTGAAATTTCTTCTGTTCTAGGTGTCTATGGTGATGTGCACCGTGTGAAGATCTTGTTTAACAAGAAAGACACTGCGTTGATTCAGTTCAACGATGCCGCTCAAGCACAAACGTGTACGTTTTTTATTCAGTTGAGGTTTTCAAAATTTTTATTTTGTGGTTTTATATTTTGCAGTTTTTTTCATTTTTGATTTAATACTTTACTGCAATATTCTTATATTCCTTAGCTGTCACCAATTTAAATGGAGTGAAGCTATATGGAAAGGATATGAAAGTTACACCATCTAAACATTCATCTGTTTCTCTGCCAAGGGAAGGACAAGAGGTGAGGACGCTGACTATTTCACATGTTGCTTACTACTCGCGGAATTCCTGAAAAACTTCCGGAATTCTTACAAAGCTCTCGGAATTCCTGCAAAATTCGTGCAATTCCTGCAAAGCGCTCGAAATTCGTGCAAAACTCGTGGCATTCTGGCAAAACTCGTGGCATTCCTGCAAAACGCATGGCATTCTTGGAAAACTCAGGAATTCCTGCAAAACTCATTGAAAACAGGTACTTTTTTGTGGAAAAAGTTTAAACAGTTATTTAGACCAACCAAAACTTGCCGAATTATCTGACTCGTGATTGTATTTTTTCTATTTTAAGTAGACTGAATTTCTGGGGGGACGGGGGGGGAGGTTCTTGGGCGTTAGTGTCTCGAATTTTACTTCGGCGGGAAAGCTGGCATATTCATCTTTTTTTTTTACAAGTGAGATCTCCTGGAAGCACCTCTGCAATTTTCTTATCAATCATTAAGCACCATATAGAAACTTTTCGTAGAGTAAATATTGTTATACAGTATCAGTTAACTTATTACGTGTTATTTCAGGACAATAATCTTACAAAGGACTACAGTAACTCGCCTTTACATCGTTTCAAGAAACCAGGATCAAAGAACTTTCAGAATATCTTCCCACCAAACAGGACTCTTCATATTTCAAATGTTCCGTAAGTAAAATGCAGCGTAAGGCTTTTATATTTGTTTTTTTAAAGGTTTTTGTTGTATGCCATTGGCATACAATGGCAAGCAACTATCATATAGCTCAACATTGGACTCGTTTAGCGAAAGCTATTTCCGATGGCCAGCGCTGCATCGATATAAAATTATTAACATTTATTCTTTTTATGTGCATGTGTATAATCAGTGCAAATAAAGTTGTTGTTGTTGTTGTTGTTGTGCCACCACAATAATTCTAAAGTTCCTTCCCAAGCTACTGGTATATACACTATAACCGTAAAAATGTGGGCTGTTCTAGTATTCTTTCTCTAAATCTCAACTGTCTGAGCCTATATGCAATTAGACTGTGAGCGGTCTTTTTCTTTTCCTCATAATCATTCGAGTTTCGAAGATCGAGCAACAACCGTTGAGAAACTGCTGACTGGTTGTATTGTATTGTTTTGTCCCCGCCCACAATACAAGCAGTCAGCAGTTTTTGTCGGGGTTTGTTCTTTCGTTTGTTTGTTAGTTAACAACGAATTTTAATGAAATTTTCAGATGTTGTAAAAAATGGGGCAGGGAAGACCTAATTAAACTTGAAGGGTGATCCAAAAAACATCCTGGACTCTGGATCACTTTAAATTTTTCAGTACACAAGCGTACAAGCGCTCTCAGCGTCATTTTCAATTGTATGGCTACAATTGTAATTTACACTTGTAGAAAGACTCGTGCTGCACGTGCAAATTCCAGTATTTGAATTTTTTTTTTCTTGAGTTATAATTTTGCGACTGATGTTGCGTGGGGATCGCAATATGCTTGGCGGAGGCCTGCGCTCCCTGAAAACATTCCGTAAAAGCTCAGCTCTATATGATTATTACATTTTCAACCTCGAATATTGCGTTTCTAACGTTCTGATTGGTTCACTCAATCTCGGTTATCAGCTCATATATCTAATGACCATATGTGGAAACTCACTAACAATGTAGGTTATCAATTTATTAAAAAGTATCGAAGAATTTGGAAAGCTTAAAAAAGTTTTATAAAACAATTATTCCATTCGTGCTAGTCGGATATAATATGATTATAGCCAACTCAGCGCAACGCACACTCTTGAAATAATTGTTTATCTATCTAGATAGATAGATATAAATACACTAAATTTAGGACATGGGTTTCATTCGATTCCATTTATCCAAAAACCTTTTTGTTGCATATGTAGATAAGACGCTTGAAGACACATGAAGTTTCAACGACAACAATAAATTTCTAGTCATTCCAGAATATTTGTAGGCGAAATATGAGACAGAATAAATTCACAAAGTACTCAAATTAAGTTTCGACGGCAACAATATAAAATTTTTAGTTACTCCAGCATATTTGCGAAACTTTTCACAGTCGATATTTTTATGGAAAGAGATCGCACTTTTACGGAAAGTGGTTGGTGAATTAACAACAACAACAAAGTTTATTGTGTCTAGAGTTTACATTTTTTTTGCTCTTTTATATATAGTTTTAAGTATTAACTAATAATTAGACACTGGCCCAAGCAAACAACTTGAGAGGTAAAAATGCGCTGGGACCATTATATTAAGTGATTTGATGACGGGATTCTAGACAGTATTACATGTGTTACATTACTATTTATAATCATTTTTTCATATATATGCTACATTATGTACAATTTTGTAAGCAAAGAAAATTAGTAAAAATAAAAAATAAATAAATAAATTAGCAAATAATATGACTCAAGGACTGTCAATTTTAAATTGTATTTAAATTTCTTTAGACTTTTTATTTTTCTAAAACTTTCTTCAATAGTATTCCAAGGTTTTGCGCCTTTGAATCTTATATTGAATCTTTTTTGGTTGCAGATCTAGTTCTATTGTTATGTATAACACCGACTGATTTAAAAAAGTTTTGAAAACAGAATTTCAACATAAATGTAGCGACGTAATATTCTACTAAATCGTTAATTTTCAAGAGCTTAAGCTTTTTAAACAGAGGACTTTAATGTGCTTCAAATGAAGAAAATGTTATTAATCGTATTGCCTTTTTCTGTAAAATAACGATTGGTTGCAAAGTTGTTGGGTATGTATTACCCCAAGCAAGTAATCCATACGTAAGAAGCGGATATATAAGTGCGTAATAAAGATTTACAAGGACATCAGTCTGAACATAATATCGTAATTTGCATAATATTCCTATGTTTCTTTTAATTTTTTTTGAGATATACTCAGCATAAGTTTTCCATGAAAGGCTAGAGTCAATAAATATTCCTAAATATTTTATGGACGACTCTTGTTTCAGGCTCTTGTTGTTTAAAGTAAGCTCAAAGTCAGTTAAAACTTTTTTTTTGTCTTGAATGGAAGAGAACAAAATTTGATTTTTCAATGTTAAGAGACAGTTTGTTTGCACATAGCCACGAATGAACATTAATTAATTCAGAGTTTATATTTTCTTTTAAAGTATCTAAATTTCGGTGTCTATAAAACAAATTTGCATCATCTGCGAACAAATGAAATTCAAACAAGGAAGAGCAAAGATGAAAATCGTTGATATAAATAAGGAATAGTATAGGTCCGAGGACAGATCGTTGTGGAATCCCACACGAAACTGAGGTTAAGTCAGAACTTACATTATTGATTATGACCGATTAACTACCATTGCTTAGGTATGAAATAAACCATTTTTTTTTTCAACTCGTAGAATGCCATAAATATCAAGTTTTTGAATCAAAATTTGATAATTTATGGTATCAAAAAATCTAAGGAGATGCCACAGGAATAGTACGATGCGTCTATTGCTGATTGTATTCTATCTATAATACTTAATATTGCATAGTCAGTTGAATGGTAATTCGAAAACCAAATTGATTCTTATAGAATATATTATTATCTTCCAAGAATTTTACCAAATGATTTGCCACTAGTTTCTCTTAAAGCTTATTGAATACCGAACCGGAAGAGAGATTGGACGATAATTGGATAAAGTTAGCCGGCAATCTTTTTTGTGAATAGGAATTATATTTGCTGTTTTTAAGCTTGAGGTCACAAAACCAAGGGAGAACGATACATTAAATAAAGTAGAAAGCGGTTTTGAAATCACAGATTTCACCAGTTTAATAATTTGAACTGGAATGCTATAAGGACCTGCTGCTTTATCATTTAAAGCGCAGAGATCTGACACTCTATATACTTCAAATGCTGTACTAGTAACTGGAGCGATATGAAAACTGTTAGTTAAAGGTGTTTTAAGATATGCCATCGGGTTACTATCAACACACTCTAACATTTCAGCAAAATTGCAACCTACGGATGTGAAACAGTTATTAAAAGCATTAGCAATTTCCTTTGGTTGTGTAATTTCGATATCACCGTCTTTTATTTTATTAATGGTGCAGGTATTTTTTGATTTATATTGTACAATCTGTCTGATTCCATTCCAAACCTTCTTCCCGTTTTTGTCGTTGATGTGTTGTTGAAAATAATTATTGTAATATATTTTTTTACTTATCTTTACCAGGTGGTTAAATTGATTTCGATAATACTTAAATTTAAAAAAATAATAAGAAAGTTTTGTTTCAAGATATTTTTTATACTATTTATTTTTGAGTTTAATTGAGGCTTTTATTCCCTTAGTGATCCATGATTTTGAATTAAATTTGATTTCTTTTCTGGATAGCTTTTTATAGGGTAGATGTTTGTCTATTATCTGATTTATTTTATCATAAATGATGTGAACATATTTGTTGGGTCAGAAACATTAGAATAAATTTTCTGCCAGTTAATTTGTTTTACCTTTTCAATAAGATCATTCTTATCAAGTTGCGAATAATCTCTTTTATATATGCTATCTGCTGGAGAGAGATCAGAAAATGATTAATGATGACAAAGTTCGGTAAGTGGTCAGTTAGGTCATAAATAATGTTTCCACTAATGATTTGATATTCTAGAGAGTTTAAAAATATATTATCTATCAAAAACCTTGGGGAGGGATAAATATGTACTGTAACGTTCGCGTAGATGATGAAATGATGAATTGTCTGAATGACATTTTAAATGAGAACTGTTTGCTTACACTGTGACAAATAAATTACAGGTTTAGATTCATGCAGAACTACATCCCCAGATGTTTGAATA
Organism: Zoanthus sanctaehelenae; assembly: GCA_028564885.2. NCBI lineage: Eukaryota > Metazoa > Cnidaria > Anthozoa > Zoantharia > Zoanthidae > Zoanthus > Zoanthus sanctaehelenae. The sequence goes on from JAOTRI020088158.1 coordinate 11,743, forward strand.
ACGAAGAAATTGAAGGATAGTTGCTCTACATTAATAAAACAAATTTGAAACTTTTTTCTTCATAGTCTATTGTCGTTATGCCGAGGTCATAAATATGATATTTTTCTCTTAATTCTTTCTATATAGATTTACACACCGAACGCATTCCAATTACATTTGACGCATATGTTTGTCAGTTCTCGCTTTTGAATGTTCATTTCTATTGAATGATTGTGTAAAGGCGCAATTGATTGTGCTTCTGTATGGAAATTTTTTTAAGGCATTTTCACACTAGAGACGCAAATGGAGCGCAGACGCAGACGCAAGCGCAAAGACCTTCACACCAGCGACGCAAGTGATGCAAGCTACGCAGTCGTTTGTGTCTGCGTTTGCGTCATCCCCATTTACACTTGGAAATTTGTGAAGCAAGAGCAAACGCAAGCGCAAGATGTTCTTGCGTCTGCGTCTGCGTCAAGTTACATTCACACTTGTTTTTATTGCTCTTGCGTCTGCGTCTGCGCTTGCGTTTGTGTCGCTAGTGTGAACACGGTTTAACGAAAACACAAGTTTTGATTGGCGGCTTAATATGCAATGTCAGCTGTTGATTATAGTGTAGGTTGCGATATTGGGATGATAAAAACGAGAAAAAAACGTGGTTACTGTGCGCTTTTGTGTGGTATCGGAGACCTAGATTGCCCAGAAATATATCAATATTTCGAAGCGAACTGCTCTATTCATACTCTGAATATCGCAATCTACGTCATACCACACCGCTGACCAGCTCATTTGCAACCACGGTATCAAGCACCTTTTTGAGTTTTTTTTATTCATTTTTATAATTTGTTTATCGATATGATTTAATTATTTTTTGAAAGCTATTTTTGAAAGCAGTTTTTAAAAAGCAGTTTTTGAAGACTGTATATTATTATCAAATACTTTGACGCATTGTAAAAACGAAACTCAATCCCCAAATCACTTTTCAAAAGTATGAAAAATTTGTGTAACACTTGTGTATAGCTTTTATCTTGCCCACAAACCGTACCCTACAGAACCATGAATAGCCAGAAAATAGTCTTATTGTTATACCAAATTACCAATTCAAATTCATTTCTTTTCAAACAAATTCAATGTATATGTTCTTCTAGCTCAACTCAGTTCAGACTGACAAGGGCCTTTTTCAAATCAAATCAAATTATGTAACCTAACAGCTCAAAAGCTGAAAATAATAAGAAAAATAGAGTATTCGATATGAGGCGCTTCCCTCCATTTATTGGCCAATGCCGAGGAAAATGCGGAAAATTGCAAGCAAACAATTTTTATTTATTTCAACGGTAATTTTTCAAAACAAAGAGAAAGGTTTTATAGCGGCAAAAGTTCAAAGCGTTGACTATTGCAATTGAGAGTATAAAAAGTCAACAGCATTTGCTCAAAAACGTCCGCAAAAGCTTTTCAATCGTCTGTGGAACGAACAATTGATATAGTTTAATACAGTTTTGATTTAGAGTAATGCAATTTTTAAAACACCTTTTTCCATCAAGAGCTTAACAAAGAAATTACATTATTGTATCTTCCATTAGTTTTATTTGCTGCAAACGTAATCTTGGTACTTGATACAGTAGAGCACCAAAGTGTACGTTTGTCGGGACAAACCGCGAGTCACGCACTGCGTCAAAGATCACTCTCAAACGTGAGATCTCGACCCATCTTAAATTTATCTTAACCTACAGGGGCCGCACATCGTTTTTTTAAAGAGTAGGGAGGCCGAAATAAACTTAATATCCGTGTTTCCCGGAGAAATTCCCGAATGAAAATTTTAGTTTTTTAGCCCTTTGGAATACTGGAGAATCAATGGATTTTATGTGTAAGAAATAAAACTGCTAAATCATTAAAAGAAAAAATCCAAAGTCTGAAAAAAAGTGGACGGGACATGTTACTCGCGATCTCCCTTGTTACGGTCCCCTGACCTATCTCAGCTTAGCTCCCAACGGAAACTGTTCCGCGTTTTACCAATCGTGTGAAAATGGAATACAAAATATCAGGTATTATTAAATTTTCAATCTCGATTACTCATTCTCGGATATCAGCTCATATACCGAATAACCATATTTAAAAACTACCTGTGTAAAGTTTTGCCAAGCTTAAAAATGTCAGATTAAAATTTTGTTGTCATTTTAAAGTATCGAAGGGCTTGGAAATTTAATAAAACAATTATTCCATTCGCGCTTGTTGGGTATAAGATGATTATAGCCAACTCGGCGCTGCGCTCCTCGTTGGCTATTTACAATCTCATATCCAACAAGCACGAATGGAATAATTGTTAATTACTAAAACTGTTGTTGTGTTGTTCGTCTTGAAAAAAGTCAAGTGTATGATCGTTTAAATTTTTTTAGTTGGATTGGCGAAAAAGAGTTGGTTGCAACGCCCATTGCCTAAAACAGTAAACTTGTTAACTTTCTGTTCAACACAGAACTCTGCTGAACAACAAACATTGATATTTTTTTATATAGGCTTGATCCTAGCAATTTGTTGTTTCACATATGCCTCACATTTGGTATTATTTGGTAGATCTGAGCCTTATGTCGAAGGCAAAACACACTTTAGTAGTATTAGGCTGCACTTGCATTTCAGAAAAATTGAACCCGGGAATCCTCAAGTTATCCAACTTAACTAATTAAACTGCTATGTTGCCAGCGTTGTGGTCCCTGATGGTGTAGTGGTTAGCACTCCTGACTAGAATACAGGGAGACGTGGGTTCGTTCCCCGCTCAGGGCATATATATACCAATTTTTTCTGACAATTATTTAAACTTTTTGTTCCATTTCATTTGAGGGATTCTTTTTTTTTTTGCACTTTCTACTGTAGGATTATCCCGGAGTCACCACGGTGGCTGGCTGCACGTGGGAGGGTAAAAGAAGCAGAGGTGGTACTACGTAAAATAGGAATAACGAACAAAAGCCCCTACCCAGAAGGAGCCCTTGCCAATATTCGAAATGAGGACCAAGAGAAAAAGCAAGAGAAAACATACCATATATGGCATCTTTTCAGTACTCGCTACCTTACAAAAATTACTTTGATAGAAGCCTGGTCTTGGTGAGTAATAACAGTTAGGTACATCCTTTGAAAGCCTAGTGGCCCATAGAGCCATCCCTTATCTCTGGTTTCTGTCTAACTATCACACGTTAGCCCCAAGCTTACGCTGATACTCATTACCTTTCCCTAGTGGCCAATGGAGCCAGCGCTTATCTCTGGTTTCTGTCTAACTATCGCGGGTTAGCCCCAGGCAGACGCTGGTATTCACTACCTCTCCCGGACGTATAGAAAACTGAGTTACCTTACACAAAAAAATAGGTCGCACAAAGATCCAAATCATGGCAAGACTAAGAATTAAATCGTGAACGTCGTAGCTAATAGGCAGAGGTTTTACACGAAATGCATGAGCCACGCCCGCCTGATCTGAGTAATAATTAGTAAAGGCAAAAATGATGATAATTTTCAATGCGCCCGATACAAAGAAACATTTCTTACTCGTTTTCGCTAAACAGGGCACTTTCAAACTAACATTTTGTGCGAATTTTTGTTGCATTTTTTGTTAACTTGTTCGTTTAACTGAAAATTTTTTCGTTGAAAAAGTGTCATCCAACACACCAAACTAAAGAAAACGTCTGACATTTTAGTTGTCTTGGTTATTTGATTTTTCTTTTTGGTAAACAATTGCTTGAAAATTAAAGGATGAAATAAAAGATCTACATAAGTTGATCATGAACTAATTCCATTAACTACCCAGGCTAATTGTGAGGACGTCTATGGAGAAGATGAAGAAGACATCTGCAGCCTTTTTAAATTACGTTTTTATCTTCCAGTGTAAAAACCGCAAATATTACAATTATTAACAAATAATCAAAGTTCAATGACCTATTGACTGAGTCCTGTATAAGTTCTCTGAAAACGTAGAAAGGTGTCACTAGCTATGCTCCACTGATGAGCAAAGAGCCTCAGGATAAGAATGGACTGCAAAAGCTATTGTTAATCGTAATGAGGTAAGTTTACAGACAAATTTAAGTTTTTCCAAACTTCTGGAAGGAAAAACAAATATTTATTTATTAAATAGTCTATGGTTTAGATAAGCACTCTTTGTCACTTCACCTCTTCTCTCCTTACCCTTCCTCAAGAACTTATGCTCTATTTCTGTGTTTTACTGTGTGCAAACACTGGGAGAAGTAGTCCTGCAGTTTAGGGACCTGAGTGCACGTCTCCCTTCTCCCACACTCTTCACTATCTCAAGTCAAGTTTGTGCTAATCAGGAACAATCATACAGTAGCTCAAGCCTCTGTGCTCAAGCATCACAGATATTCAGAGGAAATGAACTTGGTCTAAAAAAAACTCTTGGAGGGAAAGACCCACCATCTCGGTCCTTTGCTAATTTCTCTTTAGCCTTGATCCTAGAATCTGAGCTCTCACCTTTTCATATTTTAGCCTTGATTTTTA
>JAOTRI020088169.1:0-16206 GCA_028564885.2 Zoanthus sanctaehelenae
AAAAATCGGAAATTCACATTTGGGATATTTTGAAAAAATCGGAATTCCGATAAAAATCGGAAATTTCACAGGCCTGAGCTATGTAATCATCATAACATTCAATGTGCAATATTATATTTTAAAATCAAACCATCATATTGTAACTTTGAAACATCACATAATTTTGGCTAGACATCACAAGCCTTATTTATATCAATAATGAATATGTAAGAACCTGTAAATTTTAAGAATAAATACACTCATACGAAAAATTGGTATATGCCTGTACTCCCTGTATTCTAGTCAGGAGTGCTAATCACTACACCATCAGGGACCACCGCACTGGCAACGTAGCAGTTTAATTAGTTATAATAAGTTGGATAGCTTGAGGATTCCCGGGCCCTATTTTTTTTTGAGTAAAATGTAAATGTGCCAAACACCACTGTGTCAAGTATTTCTACTCAGTATTAGGCTCAGATCAACTGCATTTCACGAGTGTATTTATTCTCTATTGCATTCCACTGAACAACATAGTTTTACATAATTTATGTTCCAGACCTGTAAATTTTTTCTTTGTTTTGTCACTTTTATGTTTAATCTAACTAATGTCTTAACTTTTTTGTTTTCTTTGTTCTACATCACTTGTGAAATTCACAGGTTCTTACACCGAGGATGAGTCCAAATTTGTAGGCATAGCCGTAGGCTAATTTAAACAGTGTAAGACTAAAAAACTCAATATTACTGAGTAAACATCATTTTTATATAGCACTTATTCTTAAAGATGAGAGAACACATTAAGTGAACGCAGCTTTTTAACAGTTAATTGCCATAAATAATCCACACTAGCAGCTCACATTATTATGAGTATTATTGGCAAGAATTGTAAATGAGACAGATGACATTCAGGTACTAGGAATAAACGCTGTGTGCATGGCCAATCACAACACTGACATCAGCACGGTGGTGCCCAAATTTAACTTTGCTTGCGTTAGTCCTGAACTGCGGCAATTGGCTATTTACTTTATAAATCAAATTATGCCATAAATACAGTTTGGCTACCTGTGGTTTTTACAATTTCACATGGTAAGACCATAGCTTGTAAAAGTGAATAAATATGAAAAATTCATTAAAAAACTCGTCATAATAGCTTCTTTAAATAAACGGGTCTTACCTTTGCACTCAGCATTATACAGCAGGTCACAAACCAAAAGGGAGAGTAACAGACATTAAAGTATAGGGCCATTTGAAGAGCAAGATTGGAAACGAGCTCGTTGCCTGAAATACGTATACAATGTTTTTGAAAATCAAAGAAGGTTTAAATGATTTGAATAGATAATTTTCTTAAAACCGCTGTGTTATTTTTACCGGTATTAATCATATGATGCCTTGGGTATTGGCGTAAAGATCGAGAAATGGGAAAAACAGTTTCCGTTACCGACGTCAATGCAGAACGAAGAGAAATTCCTAAATTTGCCGCCATGTTGACTTCCAGTGACGTTTTGTTTACATCCCACAATGCACCTGGTTCATATCTATCCCATCATGCCTCAACCTAAGTACTTTTGTCAAAATGGCGCTGGGTCTTTACCAAAGAGGTATGTGAGTGCAGAAAGAAATTACTTTGAAAAAGTAATATAATATGAGTTTTAAACTTTATAAATATAACTAATGGGTAACTAATTTTCAGGGAACATTTTAGGCCGAATTCCAGTGACAAATTTGCGATTGTTTAGACACTTCAGTCTTGCAGCTGTTAACAAAACAAAGTACAGTAAGTTTCAGTGAGTTTATGGTCTGTTCGCCGTAACAAAAGGTGTAAAGTAACTATAGTGTTCTAAACTTGTTTGGGGTTTGATTCTCATCAAAGCATATGTGGCGAAAGAGGCTCAGGAGACTCCAATGGACATGGGAGTATCAACTGATCGCAATGCTACGACGCTGTTTTTTACTGAGTTGATTAGAGGTATGTTTATGTTATGTAATAGTGGATAAAGGAAATAATGTCAAGTCTACACCAGTTCAAGGATTTTTTTTAGAAAAATGTAAAAGAAACAATGTTTTAGTGTATTTTATTAACAGTATCATTAATTTATAAGTTCAATGAACAACTTCTTGCAAAAATACAGCTACTTGGATTCCAGTAGTTTGCTTTCCATCAAACTCACAGCTAAACTTGATATGTGTTCCAGTTTTTTTGTTGTGGTTCTTAGTTCCCATGTAAAAAAGATTGTTTGGCTTTCCATAGTTTCATTTTCACATCAGCATGTGGTATGAAGTTATTGCCACTCGGTCAGGATTCCTTCTTAATCCAATTTTGATCTGGGTTTATCCCCGTAAACAGGGGTGGCCAGATTTATCACACCCTGGCAGCAACTCTCACTCTCCATCCTACTCGATTCACTGAATCCTCCTTCTTCAAGCCAACACTCTTGCTCTCCTTCTCCACTTGCATTTTTCATGTCTTCCTCAGTTGTCCTTGCTTCCTCTTCCCCTTCACTTCAAACTCCAGTGCTTTTCCCAAAACATGCCCATCATCCCTCCCAAACACATGCCCATACCATCTTACTCCATTTGCTTTTGCCATCTGAACCACTGTTTCCTTTAATCCCAACATCTCCATTAGGTCCCCCGTCTTCTTTTTCTCCGTTAGTTTTGTATCACACATTGCTTTAACCATTGCTCTCTTGGTCCTTCTCAAAATTTCCTTCTCATTTTCCCTCAAACACCATTTCTTACTCCCATATAGCATCACTGATCTTACGCAACTCTGATAGATCATTTCTTTCATCTTAAGCGAGAACCTTTTTGAGTTCAGCAACTCTCCACATTCCTTGAACTTCACCTTCCCAATTCTCACCCTTGCTGTCACAGCTGCCTGATAGCCACCAATTGCATTTGCTCTATCCTCTGAATAACAGAAACATTTCACTGTTTCCACCTCTTCACACAACTCCTTCACCAGTCCCACTAATCCATTATCTTGTTTCTTGCATCTACCATAGACAAAATCTCTCCCCAACTTCAGGGTCACTCTCTTTATAAAGTTAACATATGTATGTTGTTCAGTGGAATGGAATAAAGAATAAATACACTCGTACAAAAAATTGGTATATACCCCGAGCAGGAATCGAACCCATGTCTCTCTGTATTCTAGTCAGGTGTGCTAACCACTACACCATCAGGGACCACCACGCTGGCAAAGTAGTAGTTTAATTAGTTAAGTTGGATAGCTTGAGGATTCCCGGGCCCAATTTTCTAAATTGAAATGCAAATTTATGTGCTTTTGTACAATACTTGTGGTAATTGCAAAAATATTCCCATTCTGAAGTTGCAAAATAGCTCTAGAAACACCGGATATTGAATTGACACGAACTGTAGAAGCAAGTCGACTCAAACAATTGCCATGTCTATCATTAACTTGTGTATTCTTTAACTGTTGGAGCAAAAAGTTCATTGGAAGAAATATTTTAGAAAACTTGAAAAAACTGTTTGAAACGAAACTTTTCTCAGCCTCAACAAATCTTGGTTCAAAAGCCTTTTGGAGGTTTAATCAAAAGCCTTTTTAGCAAAGCTAAACACAATGACTTCTGGGAAATTTTCCCAAATGCGACATGATAGAAAGATAGATAGATAGAAATATATATTGACGAAAGGATAAACCTTGACTCGGCCTACCACAGGTAGCCGGAGTAAAAAACTATATGAGCAAGGTATTTTTTACATACTTGCTGTCAATTATTGCTTCCGCTCTTACTGCCTGAAAACTCTGTGATCCCCAGACCACACCATTCTGTTTGACTTTTTTTAATATCCAGTGCAGGCTATGTGACCACCATGTGAATATGGTCTAATTCAGACTTGGCTTGGGAAATATTTTTAAACCTCAACATTTGTTTTATTGAATGCTTGGCTGCATGAAAAGCAGGACTGGTGTTTTTACTAAATAGTTAATTTAAAGTAAAAAGTCCAAGGTATATTAGTTAATAGTAAAATCCTGAATTCGATCCATGAGAACCTTTTGCGCATTGAAGCAATCTTTACAGAACTTGTCTGGCACTGACTATTAGTTTTTGGAACTAAGGTAACTGCAAGTTTTATAGGGGTAGGGGGGGTGAGTGGGTTGTTTGTCAGGGACCTTTGCAACTAAAGTAAAATTTTTTGAACATTGACTTGTTTATCAGAATGTTTTTAAATTCTTTTTGTGCCATCTTTGATACCTTCCGTGATAATGTCAATTAGGCGACAGGTATAAAAATCAATAAATTCCCAAGGGAAAATTTTGTTATCAAAGCAAGATGGTGCAGTCTGAGCATTCTAGCATTACCAGTGTTAAGCTAGTATTTTAAACCAAGAACCACAGTAAGTGACAAAATTGAAACATGTTTTTTGTTGTTTTTTTTCATAGGTCTCATGCAGACAATGAGCATGTTTTTTCGAGAGCCTGCTACCATTAACTATCCCTTTGAAAAAGGGCCTTTGAGTCCAAGGTTTCGTGGCGAGCATGCACTAAGACGCTACCCTTCAGGGGAGGAGAGGTGCATTGCCTGTAAACTCTGTGAAGCAATTTGCCCAGCACAGGTACATTATTGCAAACTTGCATATTAGATAGATCTTTTGGCATTTGTAGCTGCTGCTTTTACATTTGCAATGGCAGTGGGTCCATTTGTACAGTGTCATAGCCTCTTTATGAAGTTAAATATTACATAATACCAACTGAAGGAACATTTATACCACTTACAAATGTGTGTGTTGTTGAAGGGTGTTACTTGATCTTGCTATCTTTTGCTAGTATTTTAGAATATTTAACATTGACAAAAGGAGAATTTATTAGACTTTACAACTAGTTGGTTCCACTGTCATTGTAGAATGCAGCAGCTACTGTTACAACAATGGCCTAAACTGTAGTAACAGTGACAAAAGGAGGATTTATTAAACTTTACTACTAGTTGGTTCCACTGTCATCGTAGAATGCAGCAGCTATAACAATGGCCTAAACTGTGGTAACAGTAAGAAATGTTATAATATAGCATTATCAGTAACAGAAATTTTTTTTAACAAACATGATATAAGGGTTTTAAAAAACTGTAACTTTTAGTGACAACCAGATACAAAAATATACAATCTCTTTCAGCAGTAATCTCAAGAACTAGTTTGTTTAGATGTTTTGATCTCGTTAACCATACTGCAGGCTATCACAATTGAGGCAGAACCACGAGCTGACGGAAGTCGACGCACAACACGTTATGACATAGACATGACAAAGTGTATTTACTGTGGATTTTGCCAAGAAGCTTGTCCAGTTGATGCCATTGTTGAGGCAAGTTTCTTATTGTAGAATGTTATATTTCATTTCTAAAGTCATTGCCAGTAGTGAAACGTTTTTTTTTTTTTAGTATCCTAAACAGTATCCTTACTGTACTTGTGCTAGTTTCCAAGGAAATTATAACGTCAAGAGCTCCTTGAGAGAGATCTGTGAAAACTATAAAACAAATGCTCAAACTCCACTGGGGTTTTCTAGTGTTTTGTTGAGTGGAAAGCTCTATATAACACCAAAATGTGTAACAAAGCTTTTAAGCAGCTTCTCCAGTTCTCTGCAAAATTGAACAGCATCTTATCAAATTTTGTAGAGTGTAATGATACTTATTCAAGAGAGTCAAGGTAATAAAAGAGAAAGACCATGTGACTATAAAGTGGCCAACAGGGAGGTAACAATTATTGTAGATGATATCTGGGGTACTTGGGAAGGGGAGTCGTGTCTTTTTCAAGGAGGCCAGTAAATTGCAGTGAAGTAGGAAGGTACCAACAAATAGACATAGCTTGTTTTGGACATACTTGCTTCCTTTGGAACATAGAGTTTCAGGACATGTTCCTCTGTGTAGGGAAATTTTTAAAACTTTCAAATTCATTTTCCTACACTTTGAGGAAATATTTTCAAAGTTTCTTTTCTTGATTTGCAATTAATCAAGAACAAAGTTAGTTTCCTTCTATGTGGTTTTGAACATGATAAAAATGTTTTTTTCTTTCAGGGTCCAAATTTTGAGTTTGCCACAGAAACTCACCAGGAGTTATTGTACAATAAGGAGAAGTTGTTGAACAATGGTGATAGATGGGAAGCAGAGATTTCTGCTAATCTCCAGGCAGACTTCTTGTACAGATAATCAGTGCTGACATGTTGTTGCATGGTTTATTATTGCTTGATTAAAATATTGTAAACAAATTACGAAGCCAGAATAATTCGGATGGTTTAAAACATCATAAACATTGCCCCTAGCTTTGTTGATTGATACATAGACGGGTGTTTAAAGAAGAAGTCAACATTCCTTTCTTACTGGTAATTTCTCGGGTTCTTAACATGTCAGTATGTAATTTTTATGCCAATCTCAAAAAAAAGTTACAAAATTTTGATCCCTTGACCTAAATTCTTAAGATTTTTGATCTCTGATCCCTGTGACAACATTTTGATCGTGACCTCAAATACTTCTGATCCATGATTATCCGGCTCTATTAATCCTGGATCCCAGCCACATTTTAAGATCTGATCCCTTACCCAGTATACCATGTTACAAGCCTGAAATTCTAGTTCAAAGTTTTCGATAGTGTATTGCACTACTTGTTACAATTAATTGTGAGAATCTATTCCGATATTGTTTCAATAAAATGGTGTTTTTCTCACAACTATTAAATGTACTAAAGATAAAAGATGTTATTAGGTGCCACAGTTTGTAATATAAATTCGAAACCTTTGATCTTAGTTTAAACTTTTGTACATGTTTTAGTGTGAATAGTATTCCGTCAAAGGGAGCATTAACAAAACAAAGGAGTGAAGGTTAAGTGAGTTATTAAATTGATATTGAGCCCTAATCTGTAGCTAGCCAAACTGATCTGGGGTCGGTGTTTAACCCTGGTTAAATAAAAATTAGACTTGCTAGTGTAAAGACAGGATTATTGTTTTATAAAATGCTGTTAAGATTTTCTTTGGAAAAAAACTGTTTATCCCAAAATTACAGAACAAACCCGTCTCTAAGGTTGAAAACAAAACCGAGCGTTCAGAAATGTGATTTTACACCGATTTCTGTGCTACTTTCCTTAGAAATTACTAAAGAGGACGCCATACATGCGCCCGCGATCTAACAAGATCATCACGATATGACGTCACAGTGGTAAATTATACGTTCGGTTATAATCTTTTTGACAATCTGTAAACGTTTTGTGAAGCTGATTGTTCAAAATGTTTATAAGTTAACTCCAATAAATTCAGTATTTTGTTAAAAACTTTTCATCTTAAAATTAAATTCGATCAGTAATGAATAATGCCTCGGCTCACATTTCTGTTTTACAACGTATCGACTTTCATAGGATTTTAATTGCAGCGTGTAATAGTTTTAAAAATTTAAAGTCGGGAATTATAGAGGTAGGTGTTGGTTTAAACAACAATTGATTTGTTTCTGGAAGTATTATGACACGGAATGGCAAGTTGGTGATGGTTCTTTAATTGCCGTTTCATGTGAGTTCATGTTTATAAACTGAAACATTTGAATTGTTCTCGTAAATAAATTGTATATATATTCGTTCTGGTGCTGATTTCATGCTTTGTGTGTGCCCGTTTTGAATTTATTTTTGTTTATTAATTTTGAATTCTTATAATCTCCCAAATGAGGTTAAGCAAATAAGTGACATTAAATCTTTCAAGGCAAAAGTTTATAAATATCTATTAAGTTTGTAATTTTTATTATTATTTTATTTAGTTTTATTAATTTATATAATTCATCTAACTTTTAGAATACTTTTAAAATTTATAGCGAAAGAGCTCTAGTCGGGGAGCTAGAATAAAGTATGTATGTATGTAACTCAGCTTTCACTTGAAATAAATAAATAAATAAATAAATAATCCATGCATGCATGCGGTAGGCCTCGGCTGTGAAAAACGACTCTTTGATACTTTTTATCCATACAAACGATAGTTTCTTTTATTTCCATTTCATGTTGAGTTCATGTTTATAAACATTTGAATTGTTCTTGTACTGAAATATATTGTATATATAAACTTACTCGTTCTAATTTTGATTTTATGTTTTGTGTGTGTCTGTTTTTAATTTATTTTTGTTTATTAATTTTGAACTCAACTTAAATAAATGATCCATGCGGTAGGATTGGCCATGAACAACGACGTTGTTGATAATTTTATCCATACAAAAACATTTGCAGTTCGGATATCGCAGCACTTCACTTTCGATAGAAACCGCTAGTTTTAGAATTTATCTGACAAACACACGTTCTTTGCTTTGATTTTTGAGCATCAACGACGTGCAGCTATTGACCACATAATGGCTTTTACTTCGTTTAGATGACCCAGATGTTTGAACCAATCAAAAGAATGATAAAGCTTACCCCAACCTTATTTCGGCCAATCACAAAACTTGCTTAATTCTTTGTTCTCAACATGAAGTGATACCTCACATAACTTCTTTTTGTGGGCAACGGCAAGTAGAACGATGCCCTTAGTATGACTGACACGTTTCCCTCAAAAAGTTCAGTCGAATTTTTAAGATTATTATCAACTGTGCACGACTCGGCCATAACGAGATTCACCTGAGTGTCACTACAATGCCAGTAGATTGTGCAACAACTGTGGCCAGATGGTTCGTCCTTGTTAGGACTTTATTAGCACGGTATAGCTTTCAGCCACGACACTGTAACTAAGCTCAGACTCGGAGATTAACTGCTTAGCAAATTGTGGTATGCGAAACGTCCATTTAACCGACTATAACGTTGCAGTGAACTGTTCATATTCCTTCATTTGTGAATTTCTGCAATACTAATTCAAAATTTTAAGGAATGATCAGTTTTGCCCCCCCCTTCTCCCTTAGTCGCGATGTTATCCCCATCGATACTCTTCAACCTTCTGAGCCCTGCTGCAAAATAGGAACTTACAGCAAAAAGTAGGTGACTCGCTACTCCTTCCCTGTGTAATAAATCACGATTTTTTTCCAGACTGCCAGAAGCTGTCAAGATCGGTCAAATCTAAAATTACGAGAGGCAACGCTGCAAAAAACGTGAGAAAACTACAACCAGTCGGTTATTTTTAATTCTAATCGGTTTTTGGCTGCATTTTTGCCACTCTAACTTCTGAATTCGACTGATTGTGAAAAAGAAAGGGACAACTCGCAGGCTACCTTTTTCTAGCAAAAAAATGTGTGGTCCTCCACTGATTCCACCAGCCCTATAGTCCCTTCGCAAAATAAATGTTACTTGCAAATATTTTTTGAAATATTAAATCATAGTAATTATAGTTGAAAGTATAGTAATACAATTGCAAACGTTTAGAAATTTTGTTGTGAACATTCCTGTTCATTTTCATTTGCAGTGCTATTGCTTTTTTTAACAAATTATTAAGTAAAACTTATTTAGGGATCCGCCATTAGAAAAGTGATGGGGGGTGGGGAAAAAACCAAAAATAAAATTCATGCAAGCAAAAATGATAGAAAAAAGAAATCGTTCAAAGAAGAAGGTAAAAAAAAAATTATGCATAAGGAAAAGTTTAAGTTGAAAACATTTTAAAAGTGTTCGAAAGTTATTAATATTTAGAATTAAAAAGCACTATTAAATTCAGTTTCAGTTTATTTTGCCTTGTAATTACTTACAACTTCAAGTAATTTTACATACAAATTACAAAATATTTTAGATAGGCAAGGAAAACCACAAAGAAACCAAGAGGCTTATAAGTGATGTGGATTTCCTCAGAATATACATAATTACTATGCTGGCTTACAAACGGTTAAATATTAGAGAACTATTATTTTTTTAAAGATAAAACAAACAATGCACAGTCACAAACACGCATGCAAAGAACAAAAAAACAAAAAAAAACAAAAAAAACACAAGTACGGATGATAAGTATGCATGATAAGAATTAAGATTTAATTTTAAAAAAATGCTTTGAGTTTCGTCTTAAAAAGGGACACGCTCCCAGCATTTATAATATCAGAATTTAGCTGATTAAATAACAAAAATCCCTGGAAGCGAATAGAAAATTTCCTGATGTTTATTCTACAGGAAAAAGTGTGAAACGAGTTTGAGTTTTTTGTATTATATGAATTAATGAACTTCACTTCTTAAGAAAAACAAATTTATGCGCACCTTGACAGTAATGACCTCCTACCGGAAGAACAAAAGGGCTGTCGAAAAAGATCAAGGGGCACAAGAGACCAGTTCTTAATTGACAAAGCAATAATAAAGAACTGCAAGAAAAGGAAGACTGGCCTCGCAATGGGCTGGATAGACTATAAAAAGGCTTTCTATATGATCCCCCATTCCTGGATCCTAAGATGTCTTGAGATATTTGGAGTAGCTGACAATATCAGAAACCTTTTAGGAAATAGTATGAAAAATTGGGAGACTGAATTAACATTTGGTAACCAAAGACAAAGTTTAGGTAGAGTAAAGATAAACAGAGGCATCTTTCAAGGAGATAGTCTGTCCCCACTCCTCTTTGTAATCTGTTTAATATCTTTGTCCCATATCCTTCGTAAGGTTATCGCTGGGTACCAGTTTCGAAAGTTAGGCCCTACAATTAACCATCTGTTGTACATGGATGATTTTAAATTGTTTGAAAAGACAGAAAAACAACTCGATATTTTGATGAATACTGTACGAATTTACAGTGAGGACATCAAGATGCAATTTGGTATCAGGAAGTGCGTAGTACTGGTGATGAAGAAAGGACGCCACTATAAAAAAGATGCATAGAACTAACATTAGAAGATAAGATCAAGGATTGGACCGCAAGACAAGAAAGCTGTTGACCACATACAACATGTTACACAGCAAATGAGATGTAGATAGATTATACTTGCAGAGATTAGAAGGAGGAAGGGGTCTAATAAGCATTGAAGGATTGCGTCTTAATTGAAAAATCCTGTTTGTACGGCTAAGTTTTTGACAGTGAGGAATTATTGTTAAGAGAGACCCTAACTAAAAGAGTGGTACATATTGGAGAAGATAAAGAGGCTGTAAAGACCTACAGAAGAAAAGAAGCTCCAGTGTTTTCTTCAAAGCAACAGAATTCAGAGACCCTAAAACCTGGGATTGGCTAAAAAAGGGCGACTTGAAGAAAGCAACAGAAGGGACCCTGATGGCTGCCCAAGAACAGGCCATAAGGACGAGATCAACTCAACACCGAAATGATAAAGTTGATATTTCCCCACTTTGCAGAATTTGCTGTGAACGTGAAGAGACTGTTGCTCATATAGTTTCCGAGTGCGGAAAGCTCGCACAGAAACAATATAAACAGTGGAGGCACGACAAAGTAGCCCAGGCCATACATTGGCAGATATGTAAAGAGAAACACCTTGAGCATGACGAGAAATGGTACGAACATCGACCAGACTGTTGCTGAAAATGTAAGTGTAAAGGTCGATCCTTTGGGATATGCGCATACAAAAAGATAAAGAACTAGCCCACTAGGTTCTGTACCATAATTGATGTAACCTGCCCATGCATTCGATTCTAGAGTACCTGATGGAGAAGGGGAAAAGATTGATCGTTACCAAGACCTCAAATGGAACTAAAAACAATTTGGAATTGTAGAGAAGTAAAGGTAATTCCCATTGTCATTGGGGCTTTTGGCACTATCTCCACATGTTTTGAATCGTGGCTTTCTCAAATCAGTCAAGATCTGCACTTTGGTGTATTTCAAAAAGAATGCCTATTAGGAACCGCCAGAATTCTACGGTATTCCTTTAACATCTAAGGCGACGGGTGGTTGCTTGATGTTAAGGAGAAAATAGCCGGTCATATGTGATCTTTAAAGGCTGTGATTAAAATTAATAATAATAATTATAATAATAATAATAGTAATAACAATAATAATGACTTTATTTAGGTGTTTTTCTAATTCTTGCCAGCCAAAGACCAAATAAGCGGGGACACAATTTTTACCACTGTTAAATGGACGAAGACCTTGCATATGACACACACACATGAACACAAATATAATATCCCCGAGGGCCTTCGGTTTTACGTTTTTATCCGAGAAGACGTGAAAGTCTTAGCGGATCACAAATTTTAACAACCGTATAGATGCCCTCAGTAACATTGCGAACACTCGGCGCTGCTCTTTTCGAGAAATGTGTGATTTTTTTAAGTTCCCCGATAGTGTCGCGAGACTAAACTTACGGTTTAGTGCTCTTATTCGAGAAGACACGAAGGTCAAACCATTTGCGAATGTTAAAGCAAAGGCATGCACTTTATACACAATTTTTCTATTTTCCTGATTGGAGGACAGGCCAGGAATAGAAACCGAGCCTCCCGCAAGATAATCAGGCATCTTACCAACTAGGCTAACCAGGCGGCGGTATGACACTATATTTGACTACTGTCGATCACAATTAGTTCAGTCGGAAAGCCTGCCCACCTCTTTTTTCGTCGCTTACAGTGTAACTTGCCGCTCAGGTGAATGCAGCCAACCGCTGTTGCATATGACACACGGTCTTCGTGCACCGACCGTCGTCAGTATCAGAAGGAATCTAGAACATTCCCGCCCCAACCCTACCTCGTTTACTGTTGGTCGGTACGCGTGAACTTTAAAGAGTCAGGGTGCTGCCATGGTCAGTGTTGGGGATTTGAATGCGGAAGACCCGGCTTTGATTCCCCAATTCAGACCACTGAATGAATTTGTCCTCCGTGATCCCAGGGATAAATTTACCTTGCTTTGTAAATAGCCAACTGCTTTGCCTCCTACCAGAGGGATTCTTAACTGGGGAAGAGGGAGGTTTTTAATATGACAACGAAAAGCCCCTTTAGGGCAGTTGTCATTAGGTATGTATTATTTTGTTCTTTAATTTGTTTTTGTATTTTTTAATTTTCTGCCCCAATGGCAGTGCTTTATTTTTACCATGCAGAATTAATTTGAGGAAAAAAAAATCTTATTTTGAAAATGATAATATGCATCATGCTCCTAAAATTAAGAAAATAAAACAGCTAGAACTACTGCATCAAAGCTTGAGTCCAATGTTCCTCCTCAAAATCATTGTCAGTGAGGTCTTGAGGACATTCTCGATATCTTAGAATATCATTCCACATCAGTCTTTTAAAACAAATAGGGCAGGGACCATCAACTGGCAGACAGAAATCTTCTTCTCCGCTGTCCTTAAGAAAGCTCTTGGCTAAACATATCACATGTGCCTTCATTGAACAATCACTGTTTAGGCATGCTAATAACTCATCTTGAGGCTAAAAAGAAAAGAAACAAAACAGATAAATGAATTATACGTCAACGATGTGTGAAAATTTGTATATACCAAAGGAATTTAGGGTAAAGCTAAAAACAATACAATGCCCAAATTTTATAAAAGAATTGAGCATTGATTGTTTTTACAAAATATTGCCATAGAGTAGCTCTCTAGTTTAAATGTGAACATTAACAACAAGAATTGTTAACAACAATTCTAATTTACTGATATTGCAAGATATCACCTCTACTTTCTTTGCACATATGCAGCATTTGCTGAGATTTTGTTCTGTATCCATTAGTTGAAGATGATTTTGCACAACTCGTTTAGGTTTCTTGCTAATCAATGGTCCATACACAATTGGCATGTGAACTGGAGGTTGTAGTTGGGGGTCAAACTCAATTTTGTGTTCCTGTTTCAACCATCGAACTGTTAATGGTAGCCTGGTCCATGGACCAACCCGCAACATTTCTGAGGCAACTCTAAAACGAAATTCAAAGGCACTCTCCTTTGACTTTTTTCTCTCCACATGTCTTAACCTCCGTGACTTTTCAGGGTGCTGCCAAGCCCACTCAAACTGGAGAAAAATAATTACAACACACAGTTAAATATATTAATTACTATAATTTTATACCTATATATAAAATGGTTAAAATATAAGGTAAAGTTTTGTTAAATAATAACAGTCTTCAAAACGTTTTCATTTACATATTGTTATTTGGGACTTCAGAGTAAACTTGGTCTGGTCTTTAACATTAAATATCTTGATTTGTTTTAAAAGAAGTTTTACAAAAACTCAAAATGCAAAGGCACTGTAATGAGAATTTAAGACCTGGACTAAACTAATTATATAATAAATCTAGTTTCTTTTATTAGCCATTGTCACAGGACAAAACTTGCATCCTCAAATCTTAGTATCAAACTTGAGCAGCCCTTACTTGCAAGGCTGAGATATCTGTTGGAAATCCATGGATCATCAATACCATTTCCCTAGGGCAGAACAGACATAAAATCAGAGAAGATTCTTAGCTTTTTAATATTTATATCATAAAATATAAACTATAAATGCAATAGTGTTGACAATATAATAATTTGGCTTAAACATAATATAAATGCAACAGCTGATTAAAACACTACAACACTGTCTTCCATCCTGGTCTCAAAAACATTAACAGGGAATCGAAATCAAATGACTTGACCATTCAAAGTCAAAGTATATAGTTACACATACTTCTGAACTGATAAAAGAAGCTAATTGTTTTCAAATTTACAGTTCCCAATAGTCACTTTTGAAGATATGGACCTGTAGGCTGTATATCATGTTATTCAATTTTAATTTATTTTAATTGAATATAACTGCTTATAATAGGCTGGGCTTTCACTTCAAGTAGATGACACAGATTTTTGAACTAATCAATAAATTAATAAGGTCAAGCGATGCTTACATTAACCATATTTCAGCCAATCACAAACCTTATTTAATTCTGTGTCTTCAACACGAAGTAATATCCCTTATTTTGTATGTACATTTTTGTTGGTGACGAGTGTCAAAGTATATAAAATAGAAAAGTTTACATTAAAATAATGATAATTAGTCATAATCCGAAAGTTTTACCTTCATGTCTATTAAAATTATAAAATAGATATCAATCTTTCTATTGTTATTCTTTGCATTCGTTTCGTTTTGTTATGTAAATAAATATTTGTTGTTAAGATTTGAGCAATTATCATTTTTTGGCATTAAAAAAATCTTGAATCCTAAGAAACTTTCAGTACCAAAATTCTCCAAAATGTAAGAAACTTTTGGTACTGAAAAAATCTTTGTTTCTTATAAAACAGATTGTATTACAACATACCATGGCCCGCGACCGCTAGTTCTCCAAGCACCACCTTTATGAGCACCTGCATTATGTTGCTTGATTCTTCGGTTGGGATCTACAGTAAAACCGATATATGTTCTTCCCTTGTAACGAGGATTTAAGCAGAGCAAAAGATAGCAACCGTAAAAATCAGCTCCTGTTTCGTTCAGCCTTGACCCTCGTTCCATCAATGACCTAAGGTAACAGACTTTTACGAGAGCAGGTCTTTACGCCCAGAAAAAAATCCGAAAATCCGTTGCAGGAACAACACCACAGTTACAACAACAACAAATCTTCCGCCATTTTGTGTTTGTTCCCAGTCTACCACGACTCTCGGTACAGTCTAACTGGTGTTACCCTGTGGTCAGCCCACAGGTACGTACCTCAGCTCAAGCTTAACCTCCCGTCACGTACAAATACTATTACAAGAATATTGAGGCCGAAAATTAGCCAAATTTTAAGTGTATCTTTCGATGAAAAAAGCATTACTATACGCTTATTTTATAAGAAACAGTAAATTAAAGGCTCATTGCATGGTAATCGTGAAGAACAGCTCACCTCAGTCAACTGACTGTCGGCCAACAGATAACCAACAGTTTACTGACAGTTTACCAACAGGTTACCGACAATTTACCGACAGTCTGCTAGATAAAAAAAAAAGGGATATACTGATCAGATTATTTAATCACTCACTAAATATAACGATCGCTCCGAAAAGAGCGGTTTCGCAGTACCAGATTCCCTGCACACCAAAGGCCTGGTCGTTCATTTTAAATGTCATGGCGATCAAAAATCGAGTTCTTTGAAAATGGCGTATTTTGAATGGTTTTGAAAGGATTTTCAGGGGTAGGAATACTGCTTATGTATTTCCAATATTCATATTTTGTCATATTGGTGTTTTTTCATACGAATTTCATGGAACTACGTGGAAAAAAGCAAATTACGCGATTGTACGCGATTTTAGCCTTATATTTCACGAAATCGCGCCATCGTGAAATGTCAGAAGCCCTGATTCAAGTACATTAACAATAGGCCATTTCCGAGTTCTCTTGTGCCTCTGTTTCAAAGCGAGTATAAGTGCGAAACCTTTCATATGAAAATGACTTTGATTTGCATGAAAATGAATACAGAACTCATTT
>JAOTRI020088180.1:0-26974 GCA_028564885.2 Zoanthus sanctaehelenae
GTCCTAAAATACCTCGTTCCCATGTTCGCCCCAGTCTTAATCCGCGTGTCCGCCATATTTATGAATTCGGTCTATACCAGCCTCAAATGTTCTTAATTTTCTCAGTATGTTTTTAACATGTTCTTAAATTTTCGGAGATTTTTAGCCCCGTGTTCTTATAAAAAAGTGTGTGTAGTTTATTGTCATTTTTAAGGTGAACACAACATTTTCAAGTAATAAAAAAACCTCGAGTTAAAAATGCCTAAACTCAAGATTTTTAAGTTTTCCACGCTGCGTAATACTAATAGCTTTTTGGTTAGTGACCGGAAGGTAAAAGGGGCGGTTACACAGGGCTTATTTTCTCTTGCGGAGTCTTTTTTTCTTGAGGGAAACAGTCTATTTCCAAGTATGAAAACTACCAGTAGTTTAAAATTATATGAAGTATGGATTGTATAATGGAAAACGATGAGAAAAGACGATTTTCAATGACAATGGTATTTAAGTATTCTGTGATAAGATTATGGCGCGACACATCTTTAAGCGTCAGCCCACCAAGAATAATTTATAACGAGGACGGATGCAATTTACAAATTGATGTGTAAGATCGCGCGCTTCACCGATTTACAAATGTTATACTGGTATCTTGAATTCTATAACAACCGGAGTCTGAACAGAAATTCAGTAATGGAAATGTGTGTGTTGGTTTACTAATAACACAAGTTAACCATAACCTTAGTACCACAATCTTATATATTTTATTGTATCATATGATTGCATTGATTTCTACATTTACACTCTTTGACAAGCACATGAAGTTTGACAAGTCTAAATAAAAGGAATGAGAATATATTTTTCAGAAATGTAATTCGTTACTTCAACCTACTACCGTTATGATCCCTCAAAAGGGATTTATACTTAACAATCAAAAGATCTTTGATCCTGTGTTGAATTCTTACAATCGTAAACTTATGCATTTTCTAGCAGTTCTGAAAATAATATTCTATTAAAATACTTATCAAACACATTGCTTTTGGTATTTCTAACCAAATCAAGAGTAAAATTAATTAAACAAATAATTCATTAAATATAACAATGAAAAAACCTACTCTACAGTGATCAAGTTAAATCAAGTTTTGTTTTCTAAAAAGAGCACGGTGTTTTAACTGTTCAATAGGACCATACCGATTTCCAAGTATGAAATTGAATTTTATTTAGCACAAATTGAATGTCTTTTTTCTTCTAAAAGACAAAATGTAAAAAAAAAAAACAGCTAAAAACCGCGAACTTTTAACTAGTATATTCTACTGAATCGATATAAATTCTAAAAGTCATTAAAACACTGGTTTGTACGATTTTGCTCGTTTTCATATTCATAGGAAGTCGATATCCTGTACAGAAAATAATATTCTGAAACAATGAACTTCTATTTTCAGAATTGTTTAATTCACGATTGTATTGAAACAGCTATTTTCTGTGTCATCATTCTTATCTCGGTTCAAGTTAAGCCCGTCTACACCAGCAATTTCTGTTTGCAAAACAAAAGAATAAAGACTTGATGACCTACGGATGACATAAATAAAACTGACAAATTTACGTGGTCTTGTTCACACAAACAATTTTCTCTATACGTGACAATTTTTTGCCTCATAAAAACTAACACGCAATTTATTCAGCAAATGCAATTGTCATACATAAAATGGTTATTTTTATTCATCTACACGAGAAAATAAAAAGTACCACATAAAAACTACTTGTGTAGACGAGCCTTTAAACACAGTTCTTTTTATAAATGTCAATTTAGAGGAGAGAAAACTGCAATTCTTAGCTATAGTAACACACTTTAGTAACCCCACTCTACCATCTCATAAATATGTGCTCTTGACAAGAACGAGAAATTTAATCACACTTCAAAAGTAAATCAAACAGCTACACTGTGAAACAATTCTTTTCCTTTAAAAACTCTACGTAATAAAATGAGCACAAAACATTTTATGTTGGTAAATCTTATTTTTCACTTCCAAAAATTCAATAAATGAAATTTCGCAGTTGGTGTATGTACATAATTCAAAATTTTGTAACTGACACTGCGTTAGGGCGAACGTCTGTGGCAAAATTTACAAGTTTCAGCAAGTGCATGTAAGATTTGAGCAGGAAATTGAAAATTCCTGCATTTGTGTGAGAAAAAAATTTCAGCTGTGAGAACAGCTTCCCGTATGTACATCCAGCAAAAATGGACTAATTGGAATTCACTGTCAACAGTCCCGCTTTTCAGACTATAAATATTCCAAGTTTCTCCACTAAAAATATATAAACTAAATACTTCCAAGTAAAATGAAATATTTCATTTTTACCTGTGAATAAAATATGACAAATACTGTTTAAATCTGAAAAATATTCTTAAAGAAAACCGTTATAATAGTCGTTTTTTTGTTTTGGTATTTTCAACTATTTTACAGAAAATATTGGGATTGAAAGAATCTGAGTTTACTTATACACTGCCTCTCATATTGCTTTTGCAGTCTTATTTTTTGTCGCAGTAAGCTTCAGAAATGATACGGGAGGGCAATTCTTACAAAAATATTCAATAAATTTGTAATAGTGGAAATTAAAACTATGCACAGAATTGGTGATTATTATTATCATGAGAATCGTGAGGGGAGAGGAAATTAACATTTGCCTTTAAAATCTTGAATATACACAAAGTATCTATATAGATATACAAATGACGACATTCAGTAAAAAAAAATCCGACGACTGCTTTAGTTTTTTAATAATTCGAATAATAACTTTCGAATTTAACGCCACTTGTAGTGAGCGACAATTTTGCTGGTAAAAATGTACACTGTAATTTTACAGTTCAAGCATTTTAACTTTAGAATTAATTATGATGGGAGACTGTTGCACCACATACCAATAAAACATTGCTATTTCAAGGATCAATGACATCACCCCAAAAAAGCACTACCTTTATTTTCTAAAATTATTCAACCATTGTACCATTCTAATTTTATTACCGTTTATTTCATTACAACTAGCCCAAGTAGTAGACACACTTGTCACTCTGAACTGCAAGTAACTGTTGTCACTATTATACAATTACCATACATGTTTAATATTGTGTATACACATTCTGAGGAGGATATCCTTGCTGTTCTGCTGGATATCCATCATAGTTACCATACATGTTACCATCTTGAGCAGGTGGTACACCACCTGGCCAGGACATCTTTGCTACAACTGTTGGTGTTCCCACACTAGTTGGTGCATTAGTAATGGACACATAACCAGGAAAAGAGCCGGCCTCACTAACGGGCCGTCCTGAGTTAGGAATGGTGTATGCCCCTGGAAAGCAAAGGGAAGACTGCAATTATGTCAATCTACAGAGCTGTTGTAATGACTTATGAAATTTTCGTTTATCTTTCTAAATTAAGAGTATATCACATTGCAAAACCTTTATGATATATATGCTATGACAGGGCTCAAAAATGCGACCAATACTGTTGCATTTGCGACCACATCTTTTCGTTTGTAACTAAAACTTCAGTGGTCGCAATTTTGCGGTTAACTGTTATTAATTTAGCGACTAAAATTTTATAACCAGTAAATGGAACCATGAAATTTTCTTAATTTCGAGCCCTATATGGTTATCTATTTAGTATCATTTTTAAAATCCCCAATATATAAATTTCCTTCAGCACTATGAAACGACAACAAAGGTTTTAAACAACAATAAGAGGCCTTTAACATTGTAACAACTGTGTCTCGTAACAACTGTGCGTCGCAAGTACTTCCGTTTTAGGCGAGATTCTTTTTCTGGCTACACAAAAACCAAAAGGAGAGACCTGGGGCTGGGGTTAAACTGGAACGAAATTGCAGGCGTAAAGAATTTGAATTCCACAAAATAACTGCTAAGGCTGAAATAGAAACTGTTGTCTTTAGCTGACAGTGAAGGAACAACTGGTCGTATAACACTGACTGTACTTGATTCATGTATCAAGTAATAGTGTCTGTGAGTAATAAAACAACGATTAGGTAGTTAACATGAGGGATTTCAAATATTTTCACTGAAGAGATATAAAACTTCTGGAAATGTCACACTAGCAATATGTTGTACCTGGTGGAATTGGTCTGGCCTGAAAGGCTGCTGTGCTTGGAACTGGAGTTGCGGATGGGGGAGGAGAGTCTGGGCCTAAAACACACACAACCGTATAACGTTTTTGTTAAAACTATAATAGGCCATTTCCAAGTTCCCGTGTGCCTCTGTTTCAAAGCGAGTCTAAGTGCGAAGCCATTCTTATGAAAATGACTTTGATTTGCATGAAAATGAAACTGAATGCAGAACTCATTTTCCTATAAAAGGTTTCGCACCTAGACTCGTTTTCAAACAGAGGCACAAAAGAACTCGGAAATGGTCTATTATCATAATTCAACAACTTAATGGAAATAATTCAAAAAATTAAGGCATAAAAATTACAAATATTATTTAAGTATAAAACAAATGTTTTCGCTCTACTTGAGCATCTTCAGGTTTCGCTGGAAATAGTTACAGTTTTGCATATGATCCAAACTTGAACCAAAAAAAAAAAAGGCCCAACACAATCTCTCACAAGGATTGTTTTTCAAACACTGTGAGAAAGTGTTATAATGAAAAGCTTCTTGTAAGGATAACTGCAGATAAGGTAATAACTGCTATTTTGATATGAGAAAAAATCTTTAGTACTGTGAAATGGCAACCTCCAGTCTTCCATTAAGTGAAAAAAATTTTTGATTTTAATTTTTCCGAGATGAAAGGATTAAAAGGTCAGATTTGGGAGCTTACGGTCAACTGTTACAAGCTCCATTTAAAGTAACCAGTACAATTTGTTATGCATAGAAGTTTAGACGTTGGGAATTTTACATTGAAATACAAGTGTCAACATTTCACAAGTATTTAGTTCCTTTTAAGGATAGCTGTTAGTAGCTATTGCTAAATGCCAGGGAGGACAACAGAACTGAGCCGTACATTCAACCACTGAGAACTAGTGCACTCCTTTTACTATTTGGAAACAAAATAATCTTTATATGGGTTATGTGTAAAAACCATTCCAACAAACACACTTCAATCATAAAAAGTGACAATTATAATCAAACAGGTATTACCTTCCACTGGAACCCCCAGTTGCTGCAGTGTGTATTCAGCAGCATAGATCTTGGCCTCTTCAACCGTTCTACACAACTTTGGTGGTTGATACTGGGTTGCTAAGCCAGGAATTGATACCTGAAGGCAAAAGAAAAGTCTCCTTATAAATCCCTAACCAATGGAAACAATGCCATGTGTTCAAACAAGAATCACAAAGTTTTGGTGATGGCACAAAACTTTCTTTTCACTCAATTATTAGACCCAAATGAGAAACATAAGCAGAAATTCACCTTGTGAAGGAAAAGCTGGATATCTTGAGGTCCTACTGTGCTGTGCAGTGTGTACACAGGGCTTCCCCACTGGTTCTTTTGAGAAACTTCCTCAAGAGTCTGGAATTAAACATTTATAGGAATTAAGAAAAACCTGACGGTGGTAGATGTTTAGCTAACAGAGATGTTGTTGCAGAGGAAAACATGATGGGGTCAAGACCTGATTGAAGTGACGAGGTGGAGGGCTCATAATTTTCAAACCTAAAAAAGTTACTTGTTTCACATCACTGAATTAAATTGCAGAACCAAATAGTTATCATGCTTACATGTGGTGGTGATTTTAATGCATGTGGCTTCAGTGTCATTGGATTGGTGGGTGTTAATTCCATTCCGGGCAGCAAATCATACAGTCTTTCCTGTAGGTACACAGCAAACTTGTCAGATTCACTTATTACTTATGAATGATAATTATTATAATCGGTGAGGGAAGAGTTCCAAGTACACCTGAAGGGTCTAGTGCCAAAAACGTTAAAAAAGCTAAATTCTCCCAAGGGTTTTAAAGATTTAATAGGGATAATGTGGGAAGAGACAAGAATTTGATCAAAAGTCACTTGCATCATTTTTGCACAAGACCCTTCACTTTTCTCTTCTCTAAAGATAACTACAGTATAACTTTTTCTTCTTCACTTTCCCTTATGGTAACAATATTAAAACCAAACTGATTATTTGGTGTCAAAAACTGAAGAAAGAAAAGTAAAACAGGCAGAATCTTCTCTTCCTTACTTTTGATGATAATGAGGACATTTCGGCAGGTAAGCTTCCCATGAAAATCAAAATTTGAACAAGCTTAGTGATTGGCTGAATGAGGGTTAGGATGAGTTTTATCTTTCTTCTCATTGGCTCAAATTTCATGGAAAGCTTACATGCAATACTAACTGATAATGAGAACGACACTGTACTACTACACCTATACAATATAAACTTGACAGTTAATGTTAACTTGCAGGTTAATGTTTAACAGCTGAGGATCTTACATAGTACACAACGGCAGCTCAACCTATAATATTTGAAAACTGAGACATTTCAACTCTCTCTGTCCATTTATGTTGTCTGTATTATGCAACAGATAAATACCTGTGTGACACCGTCAGCAATACAATGACAGGGCGCGATCAATTATAATAGCTAAACCAAAAGAGCTCCATCAAAGCTAAGCTAAAAAAATTGCAATTTACTTCGCAAAAAGATCAGAGTTTGAAATTTCCAAGCGCTATTGTACTATTTGTGCTATGTTCACCCTCTATCACGCTACGTGGTGGAGAAAATGGTAACAGTTGGGGCTAATCACCCTAACCTGAAAAACTACAGTAATATCGGACTTTCAAAAATCTTGCAAACGCTTCTTGATTCATGTTTTTGACTTGATTGTGACCAACAAATGAAACAGAGGCGACAGTGGGAACCTGAACTGTGAAGCTAAGAGAAACTCAGGTATTAATTTTCAGAACCTTAGATTCTGCTAATGTGAAGTATTGGCTGACCACAAATATCACGGGCACAAAGAAATGTTGCACGTGGTTCGCTCTTTTTTTCTGTTGTTGCAATTTCCATAATTTTTACTTGATTTCATTGTCGACCTCAGCCCTTATATTATTTACTGTACATGCACATACTTTGACTTTTGTTCAATTATTGAAACTCAAAGAAGATCATTAAATTATGAATGTCTACAACAATGTTACAAACTACTTCTCTGGTGTTTGAATCAGCAATGTTAATGATACCAACCAATATACAGGATAAAATTTGCGAAAATATATATTAACAAAAATGCTCCTAAGACTGCACCAAATAGTCCCAAATTGCTGCTTTTTCAAGGTGACATGGAGCTAAATTTTGCCCAGGTTGTTAAAAATGAACTTCGAACTCTAAATATTACTTGTTGAAGAGGTAAACTGCATGTGTGCTTCCTTCCATTTTGAATTCCACCTCAAAAGTAAAGTAGATGCCTATAGGCATTTACTTGGACTACCAAATGTGCCTTACAAAGATTACTTTGGCATAAGAACCTCAGAAATGCAAACTACCATTCAATGTCTAAAAACAAAGTAAAGAAAATCTCCTATATTGCTGTCAACTAGAAGTTTACAAAAACTCAAGAACTATCTTCTTTTCATAAAATTGATACTCATCAGATCTGCAAAAACTGTGAGAACTGTCAGTTTGCAAATGGTACGCTTGCAACCTTTTTCATGGTTGAAAGCATCTTGATTTTAATTTCATGTAACTGACAGCTCACTTTAATTTCCATAACAAAAACTTAAACTGTATTTATTTTGTTTAGTTCTTTCTTCTAAGGAACTTTAACTTTATGTTTGAGTTAAACTATAAAAGGTATTCCTTACATAAATACTAAGAAAAAATAAAGAAATAAAACAAAAATGAACTTTTAAAATGTGTACTGTGTAGACTGCAGCATTTCAGTTGATGTTAAAGTTTAAAAACATGAGGTTTATAAAGATATTGCAAAATTTTATAAATCTAGTCATTTACAAGTCAAAAGTTACAGATATTAGCAGAAAGAATAATGTTTAGGGCAATCGGATTGCGAATTTAGGACATTGCGTTTAAGACTAAATTATGCAACTTGGGCAGCTCTCCTACAACAAACACGAGTGACATCAACAGCTCACTGTAAACTTGTTATCGCCATAAAGCAAAGTACAACAATCTTTCCAGCCTTTGTACAATACTTGTGATAATAGCAAGGAAAAATAATCCCATTTTGAAGTCATAAAATAGCTCTAGAAACACATCTTGTATTAACTTGACACAAATATGAAACAAGTTGACTCGAATGATTGCCATGTCCATTATTAATTTGTGTATACTTTGACTGTTGGAGCAAAAAGTTCATTGGAAGACATCTTTTAGAAAACTTGAAAAAACTGTTTGAAACCCTTCTCAGTCTCAACAATGCTTCATTTGAAAGCCTTATGGAGTTTTGATCAAAACAGGGCTCGAATTGCGACCGATACTGTCATATTTGCAACTAAAATTTTTCATTTGCCACTAAAGCTTTAACAGCAGTCGCAATTTCGCCACCAACCTACATCTCGGACAGCTAATAAAAAAGTGTCTGCCAGAAGTCACCACCATAAACTTTTCAACTTTTTAAAATTTTCCACCAAAACTTTTGCAACCAGTTTTGAAAATTTTTTAATTTTGAGCTCTGCAAAAGCCTTTTCAGCAAAGCTAAATTCAGTGACATCTGGGTAATTTTCCCAATTTTACCATGATAGATACAGGCACACAGACAGATAGATAGATAGATGAAAAGGTAAACCTAAACTTTGCCTACCACAGGTACCCCAAGTAATAATAGCCTTAGGGTATCATGAGTTAGTGGAGCCATACAGAGCACATAAACCAGTTGCTTGGTAAATATTAAATCATAATATGACGTTCGAAATCATATCAAAAACTAAGTACTCTTGAAATGGCGGACATGGTTGGCACAGTTGGTAAGATCTCTGCTTTCCAACCACTCGATTTCTTGAATATTTGTGTGACCTTCTTTTCTGCCAAAGCCAACTCAGCTTTCCATCCTTCCGGGGTAGGTAAACGAGTACCAGTGTCCGATGGGAGCTAACCAGTGACGGATTAGTAACCCATTCAGGGGGAGTCAAAGACTCTCATCCACTTAACACAACAGAATATGAAAATAAGAGTATGAGGATTTAGCTAGCTTGAAATGTAGTTTCAAAGTAATAATTTTAGCAAGGTACAAATTATGGTTAAAACTGGATTAGCACCATTGTATTGTTGGCAGTTAAAACTACCACAATTAGAATTTACAGTGTTAACTAACATATATTAGAAGAGAAACCCACCTCTTGTGCTCGTCCCTTTTTGCTGTAATCACCATACCATCCAGGACGGTTACCAGGTTGATAAAATTGCTTCATTCCAAAGGAGTACCCTGGAAAGTACATACCTTTGTTTCCAGCTGATCTACTACCAGCTGCACTACGACCACGCCCTGGTTTGGAACGACCCAGTCCCCCTGAATTACCACCTAAGTGACTTCTTCCAATACTAAAATGACAAAACAACAAAACTTCAACTGTGTGGCAACTAGCACAAATTATCAATATCTCTCAATCTCAATCCAGTTTTGATCCGGTTTCATCTCCGTAAACGAGGGTGGCCGGATTTACCCCACTCTGTCAGCAATCTCTCCAACTCCCACTCTCCATCTCGCTTGATTCATTGCATCCTCCTTCTTCAAACCAACACTCCTACTCTCCTTCTCCACCTGCAATTTTCATGTCTTCAACAGTCGTCCTTGCTTCCTCTTTCCCCTCACTGCAAACTCTAATGCCTTCCTCAAAACATGCCCATATCCCTCCTTAACACATGTCCATACCATCTCACTCCATTCGCCTTTGCCATCTGAACCACTGTTTCTTTCAATCCCAACATCTCCATTAGGTCTTCTGTCCTCCTTCTCTCCACCAGTTTCGCACCAAACATTGCTCTCACCATTGCTCTCTCAGTTCTTCTCAAAATCGCCATCTCATTCTCCCTCAAACACCATGTCTCACTCCCATATAACATCATTGCTTTCACACAACTCTGATAAATCATTCCTTTCATCTGCAGCGAGAACCTTTTTTATTGCTCATTCATGCAGGTGCATGTATGCACAATGAATATTATGGGGGTGAAATGTTGAAGGAATCAAAAGAGGACTGTGTGACATAATCCTTTGTTATACGAGAGGTTCATATTGGGTTTGCTGTTCTGTAAAAACATGGCAGAATAAATCAACTGTCTTTAAAGAATGCATGACTATACAGAGTGTACAATGAATAAATTTAAAAACATTTCTGTAGTGTGTGTACATTGGGCTGAGGATGATAAAATTGTCCCTTCCGGTTGAATGCACAACCGTCATCTCTGAAGACTACTAGATTAATTAGCAAAGATTGTGGATATGCAGGATTTCAACCAAAGGCAAGATAAAAGAGCTTTGTTTTAAAAATTAAATTATTGCCCGTTACATGAATGATGTATTATTACAATAAAAACAACTGATAGACAAAATTAAACAACAGATCATAAATAAAAAGAAAGTTTTCTAAAACTGCTTTATCAGTGATCCATCTAGAAATTATAAATCAGTTACATCATTGAAAGGCAACGAGTCCAAAACCCAAGGTTAAGAGTCCCAATTCAATATATATGAGTTTTACACTAAGGAGAGTTCCTGCACTAGTCAACTTATTAATCGTTTATTAGTACGAGAAATGAACTCAAAATAGTTTAGTTGAAGACTAATGGGAACCAACTGCAGTACTGTATATGTTGTAAACTAGTAGTAATCAAAGATGTATGGGAAGTGCTGTGAGCTCTGGTGCAGTTATTTCCGGTTTTAGTGTTTTTTGTGATAACAAAGTTTACATTGACGCACTGTTAACTTTTTTAATCTGATTTTTAGTTGATCTACCAGCATGTTATATCGAATGTTTCAATTACATTTAATAAAGAGTATAGCTGCATGCTTGAAGGATGAATTCCTTTTTTTTCCTTGCTATCCATCAGCTTATATATTTTTTGGTGAATGAATATTCTTCTTCACAAGTTCACAACGGGTCAGTGAGCATGCCATTTTGATGTAACTGTATACAACGAAAAGATGTTTTGAACCAAGGTAATTTTTGAAACTGGACCAAAACAAACATGTTCCTTATTTGAAATTTTCATACAGTGCGCATGTGATCTAAAAAATCAAATTAATCTCAAACTACTCACATTAAGCCCTAAAACACTGACAACTTTAATGATTTTCCAAAACTCCGAGCTTCACTACTCATAATTAACGGACAAAAAAGGAATAACTATTGCATATGTCAGAATAGTGGCACATGTGGTGTCAACATGAGAACAAGGTTAAGGTACAGACAGAACCCATTGCATCTCTAGTACACTGCTCAACCCAGAACTCCTTGCGGCCGTACACAGCATTTACAATGCTTAGTCTTTTTTTTCTAGACTCTTCCGCTATTCAATTTACATTAAAGTTTCATTTCAAGGAAATTTAAAAACCAAACCCAAGTACAAAAGTCTCAATGTACATGTACTTGTAAACTAAACTGATTCAAAGGTTGACTCATTTCAGTTTAACCTGATTAGATTCTCCAGTTCTTCTTAGTGGGTTTAATTTTGAATGCTTCTCATTTTATGTTTGACATCTTGTAGCACTTCTTTATAATCTCACTTTGTGACAACTTGTTTTAGATTAAATGGCTAAGAAAATGTAAGCCTTGTTTGATCTTGGTTTGTTTTGACTTTTTTCTTTGGTGGCATTTGAACAGCAATGTTTACAAGCATTGCATAAGTCAGAATGATATATTGCTTTTATGTGCATCTGAGCAGGACCATGTGAACATACAGCAGCAAAATGAAAGGCTGCCACAAATAAAAAATACTAAGTTTGCTTTATATATTCAATCATGTTGCATTTGTAGCATTTTTCATGTAACTTAAAAGTACTCTAAATGACTTCAGCACAGGACTAACTTCCAAAAATCATAGGACTTGCCTTTTAAAAATACTTTGTGTCCAAAGGGATGCAGCAATGGTGTGATTTATGCTTCCATCTTGAATATTATGTGTCAGAGATGCAGGACGCAAGGCAAGATGGATCACTGTTTATTAATACTATTTTAAAAAATGTACCACTGTATTCAAAATAACTTATAAATGCCTCATCTTGAACAAAGAATCAAATGCCAATTTCTGCATTTCCTTCCAAGGCAAATGAATGCATTTAATAAGGTTTTTAAAAAAGCTTTATGAACAAAGAGACCCATGGAGCCAGCACATATCTCTGTGGTGTTAAGCATTTGAGAGTTTTTGACTCCACCTACACAGGACACTAATCCATTGCAGTTTAGCTCCCAAGAGATGCTGGTACTCATTTACCTACCCTGGAAGGATGGAAAGCTGAGTTGGCTCAGGTGAAAAGGAATGTCACACAAATATTCGAATGTCAGCAAATCCAGGATCCAACTGGGTTCCTACTGATTTTATCAACAGTGCCATCATTTCTGATTAACACACAGCTGTCAACTCTCCCACATTTGGCACAAGTCTAAAGATTTTCAAACCTTTCTCCCGATCTCCCGCATAACGGCTTGAATCTCCCTTCTAAGGCACTGCCCAGCCCCTACCTCCTTTAGTCTTAAAACAAACAGAATGCCATAATGAGATATAACAACTTGCATTCAATTTACGAAGTCATTTGTAAGGACAGCTCTCCTCTTATGGTTGTACTAGCCTGCATAGCAGACACAAAGGGATTGGGATGAGATGGAGGTAATATGTTAAGAGACTAGGGAGAGAGATGGTTGTAGATCTCTCATAATCTCAAGAATTTAAATTTTGACGGTTGACAGCTATGCTAACATGGTTTTGAAGTATTATAAATGTCAAATTCAACAAACCTTGGTCCCAGGCTATTGGGAGGCTCTTCTCTTGGCACTGGTGGAACAAACAACCTAAGGTGGAATCCACTTAGATTATTAGAACAAAAAATATCCAAGGTAAACAAAAAGGTGGCTTTTAGTACATCTTACATTAGCAGAAATGTTGCTCTACAAATGCTTTCCTCAGAAGCCATTAAGGGTAATGACACAACTACTTAAACACTAACTCTGACTTGAAAAGACAACACAGGGATTCAAACTAAAACAAACTTTAAAAAAAATCACTAATGATAATTAAATTAGTTCATAACATGATGTAAGCAAACTTATTACAGCCAGAACGTTTCAACAGGTAAAGGGACAGAATGAAAGACATTAAAGGAAGGCTGTTTATCAAGTAATATGCATGTTAAACTAACAATTTTAGTAAGGAATCAAAATCTGGATGAAAACTGACAAACTTAATTGCTCTGTTTTGAATCCGCTCTGATTAACTTGGCACATGAACATGGTCTTGCATGATGATGCAGAGGATTGATCCTTTCACAAATAAATGAAAATATCATTTTTTCATCCCCCATTTGTTTTTTAGAACTTTTCAATGAAAAGATCCATGTCAGTGCCACAGTTTGACCCACTCATCAAGGGTTACCACAAAATGCTTGTGCACCAGCATGCCTTTCACGGGCACTGTTTTGTTTTCGATGTAATCAGTCAGTAAAAAATGGGAAAGAAATGCCTAAGAAAATGACAGTAGTTTTGATAAGGGCAGGATGGTAAGGAAATGACTCAAACTGCTCACTCAAAAAATAAACTTTGATAAAGCTTTGCAGGGCTCGATGTTGCGACCTCTGGGGTCGCCAATGCGACTTGATTCGGTCAGCTGGCGACTAACTTTTCACTCATGGTCACCAGTCTGGACTCCACGATTTCAAGTTATATTAGGTGAGTACCAACCAAATTTGAAAATGTAGAAGCCAGCTGGCCCCAAGATTTTTTTCTAAAGTCGAGCCCTGCTTTGTCACCACTGGGATTCTTTATTTACGCACCCTGCACTGGAATGGGGGACACTTGTTGTTCCATATATGTAAGGCCACTGGTTACTAAAGGGAAATCCATAGGATGTCGCAACTGGATAATCAACTGGATAACAGCCAAAAGCCATCATCGCTTTTGCCGCAGCTTTTGCTTGCCGATGATCTCGATCAACAGGTTTTGCTAAAGTCACTTCCACTTCATTACCATCAATTTCATCACCTGAAAGATAAATCAGTTGGTAAAAGTTTAGTACATAGATTAATTAGGCCTGCCAAATAAAAGTACATCTACATCAGAAGTTTAAAAATCTTAAAGACTTTTGAATTCTATTACATTTATGCAAAAGATTTAAGGATGATAAATACTGCCGCTTCTAAAGTTTCAATCTAAAATATGTAGCTTTTTTTTTATCAGTGATATAATATATATATATATTATAAAAACTTATTTATGTTAACAACATCACTTGTAAATGAAAATAACTTTCAAATCATTGAGGCTTTTGCAACTCAAACACTTCAGAGATTAAAACTATTAACAATCACTTAATTTAATAATTAGGTTAAATAAAAGAAACATTAAAATACCTACAAAAAGACTTCGTAAAAGACTTCTTAAAAGCTTTTTGATCAAAAAAACGCTATTAACATAGTTTAGTTTTAGTTATTTGAGAGTTCATATATTTATAAAACATTTCAAACTTTGCGTTAATAAAAAAAATATTATACAATTAATTTCTTTATTTTCAATATATTCCAACTACCAAACTTATCACTTTGCTATTTAATTTCCTGTACATGTTCATTTGAAATAAATAAAAAATGTTGCCGTTCTTCTAAAAATTACAATAGCTCGGGTTAATTGCCACGGAGTTAAAAACAGCCAGAGAACCATGGAACAAAAAATTAATTCAATTAACCAATATATACTTCCTCAACGACTGTCCGAAATATGCGGACGTCAGGTTTAGTTGTATGACAATGAAAATTTCAAGTGCGCTTTTGCAACGAAAACACAGTTCGGCAACTGTCAACTTTCTTTGTGAGTCAACCACAAAATGGTTTAATAGCCATTGGTTTTTGACCAAACAAAGAAGAAAATAACCCAACTTCCCACATCAAGATTTCACCGCGGAAAGCCCGAAGCAAAAATCAATTTCGTGCAACTAAAAAAAAGTGACCCACTGATAACGAGACGTAACTCATGATCAGGAAAACCGGAAATAAACTGCGGGGCCCTCTTCAAACTAGAAAAGAAAAAAAAAGTTGGAGGATGAGGAAGAATCGGCACGAACGACAGGGTAAACAAATATACTTTAACATTAGATAGAAACACCAAGTTTAAGAATTAAAGAATATTAGAAAAAACATTTTTCTCATGGGAAACAAAACCATCTGTTGGCATTCAATTTGCAATAAAAAAAACAAACCTAGTAAACTTGACAACAGTACAATGTTTAAAAAGGAGTTTTATAATTTTAAAAAACGTGGAGAGGGATGTTCTGTTTTAAAACTGCTCAACTTTAGGAAATGGGTAAAATGGATTACAAAGTTATTGGGACACCCGTTGGCACTGAAGCAACTTCGGTCAAGGGCAAACATCTGACAAAGATCAGGTTACAAAGCATTTTCTTTTAAATAAAAATTGTGTTCGTTTTCCATAAACCAAAGAAGTATTAGGAATTGGTGTGCCTTCTGTTGAGATGTTGAAAGGTATAAAGTGGCGGCATTCAGTAAGGAGAGCTTATCGTTTTGAATCCAAGACATCAGCACCAATACACCGACTCCGATATCAGGGTTTTCTCCGAGTTAATTAAAGCACATGAAAATCATAATTAAAAACAATATGGTAGATGAGACACATGGCTTGTGAACCATTCACAATAAATCCTAACCTTTAATGGAAAACGAATAGCACAATCTTGAAAATTCTGATCAGGGCAACGGGATTTTTAATTTCAATTATCAGACTTGGCAAACTCGAAAATGCAATTGAATTTAGAAGAAAATTCGTTAGATATAAAATATCTCTGCTTGAAAAGGATTAAGTTGATTAAAAAATTATTCAAAAGTTTCCGGGCCTCACACTGCAGCTTGTGACCAAAAACTAACAAAGCCAAGTAGAAGAGGAAACGAAAATATTTATCACCAAGTTTCCTAAGTGCAAGGGCTCCTTCTTAAACTTGGGTGGCACGAGTGTTGTTATTTTTAAATACATGTACCGGTTTCAAACATACACCAACGGGGCAGACAGAGGTTATTTTAATGTAGCGTCATCATCTAAAATTCTTTAAACCGAAGGTGTCGACAAACCCGATTTAAAAAAATTAACCCCCGGGAAACCCATTCGACCGAAACACACACGCCGCTGCCGACAAAACAACTTTATTTCTAACAACCTTGAAACAAAGCGGCCATATTAAGTGTGAAACTTTACATTAACTTTTTAAACAATGATTCAAGGGAGCACAATAATGTCTTGCTAAATTGAAAGAACAGGTAAATGACCGGGTACCGCTGGTTTTGCGTTCTGATGGTGTGTTGAGAAGTTAAATTTACCCGCAAACCAACCTGCTGCAAATTGATTGACCTTAGAACTACAAGAATAAAGTAAAATATTCATTACCGTCCATAGCTTTCATGGCTCTCCTTGCTTGATCCTTCGTCTTAAAGTGAATAAAACAGTAATCTTTAATTTTTTTTACGCGTTCGACTTCGCCATATTTACTAAAAACTTCTTCTATTGTATCTTCGGTTGTGCTCAACAAGAGATTACGTGCATACAACACTTTAACCTGTAAGACAAAAGATAAATTGTCAGTTCATTTATTTGAGACGGCGGCTTTATTGAAGAAAAATAGTCATCCTAACTTTTTATTACACAACAAAAGCTTGAGAAAAAGCCTTCTCAGCACAATGGCCGCATGTGAGACCTAATTATCCAAATCACAAAACTAATACAGCAGGCAGACAGAAACAAGATTCATTCACAAACGAACAAGACATCAACAAATAAACATTTCTCTCAGTTAAAATAAAGCGCCACCAACTGTACAGTAAACTTGAAACGAAGTTTGTAAAACAATTTTAAGATTTTGTCTTTTTTGAATATAAACAACAAGCCTTCGACCCCTCGGACGCAAATTGGGGGAGGGGCGACCAACAAAGTTACAAGACATCTTTACAACATATATTTTTTTTACCTGATCCATAATTTCTTCGTCTACTTCTTGTTCAGGCTCTGCCCAATCCACAGCTATTTGATGACCCCAGAGTTGAATTTTCCCAGTCATAAGTTTCCGTCTAGCCATCGCTGCGTCTCTGTGAGTTTCGTACTCCACGAAAGCAAAGCCGCGGTTCTTCGTTTTGTCTGTAGCTGACGGATAAACAATTACATCTATAACTTTTTCCGTTACTTTAGACATTTCAGATAAAATTTCGTCCTTCTTCACTTTCTTGGGGATTCCTCCTACAAATAAGCGACAATTATCAACAGAGGAACAAACTCCGATCATTTTGCCTTTGCGAATTTCATAATTGTTTAGTGCTTTGACACACTTTTTGGCGTCCTCGCGATTTGTGTAAACAACAAAAGCATACCCTCGGTTGTGTCCGTTAAAGTCCATCATTAACCGTATTTCATATATCATTCCTACAGTTTCAAATACCGGTACTAGTTCGTCTTCATAAAGATCTCGAGGAATTTTACCCACGAAGACTTCACAACCTCTAGGTGGGACAGGATCTTTCCAGTTTGGAGGCGGACCATATCTTCTTTGACCATTGCACTGGCGGATGGGATATTTTGTTCTTTCCATCAGCGCTAAAAGAGCAGACTCTTTTGGAGTTCCTACCACCCCTTCGGGAGCTCTTTCAGAGCTTTCTTCTTCAATTTTAGTAGTCGTTTCTTCTCCCATCTCTGTACGGGCAACCTCAGCCACTGTCATCACGTGGAGTTTGAATGCAATAATCGCACAAGCTCCTTCTAAAAGGGAACGAGAGCATTACGTCACGGGCGAACTTGACACATTTCCAACGCATATCAACACGTTGCCCAATGACATCTCAACTAACTCCAAAACTTAGCCTTGTATTCACAAAGCACTGAGTTAAAAGTAACGTAATTTCGTTGTTACACAGAACAAATTTGTTTGTTTATAAGAGATTATATATTTCCATGAGGAAAAGCTTTTTTATGTTTAGTTTTCCACGATTTATACTAATAACAAATTTTTTAGTAGAACAAGAAAAACTACCTAAAGTTTTGATCTATACTAAAAGACAGTAATAATACCTCAAGATATTATGCTGAGGGTTTAATCTTTATTTTTAGCCGATATACTAATCATGAGAAAAGCATTTGACAACTTAATAACCAAAAATGATTTTGGGATGTATTTTGATTACGGACGTTGTTTTTAAAAGCCATTTTCAATCTGTCACTAAGAGCGGGTTTAGGCGCTTAACTCATTGTATTTGTTAAAAATAATCAATCTTATCCAAATAAATTTAGCGAATACAAGTCAGAGCATGTTTTCTCAAATTTTGTAGCAGTAAAAGGTCACATGTCCGCTATATATATCATCTAGTTGATGACCTAAAGCAGAATCTGTCCGCACTTGTCAACTCACTGTAGACAAACCGGAAGATGAGAAGTTTTAACACTGCGCAATGACGCGCAATGTTGTGTCCAGAGCAAGCCTTTGTAACATCGAAAAGTAAACAAATGCTTGGCCAAATGAACAAAAAATATGAAAACTAATGCCTTGTTATCTCGAACCCTGAACTTAGCAACAGCTACATCTGATCTTTGAACAGTATTTCCAAGTTCTGAGCAGCTTTCACGTGTTTTGGTCAAAACATTTTCAGGAAAAAGCATTAAAAAATCATTGCCTTAAACAAACTTATGATCGACATCCCTAAAATTACAGCTTTAAATCGTACAGAAACATTTCGTAAATCAATTAATAAAGTTATTGAAAAGTTCAAATTTTAAAATATTACTTGAAAATTGCTATTCTAACTTTAGTTTAAGAAGAATGTAATATTTTTAGTTCAAAGTACGTGCATTGCTGAAGATAAAAGTTCATTGGCCCCTGTTTTATCGCTGGCCAAATACTTCATGACACTTTTGTGACAACTTGTCATGAAATTTAACAGACCGCACAGTTGAAAGTCGCTTTAAAATAATGCATTCATCCCGCTTGTTTTTATAATATTTCAGCGCGAAGACCTAAAAACTAAAATAGGTAAATCTGAAAAAAATATTGGAACTGGCTCGTGTACCTTTTTTCGTTTCACTGATAAATGTTACATACAGTTTAGAAACAACGTTATCAATCACTGAATCTTTTTTATTTGCAATTGTTATCACTAACTAGAGCTCAGTAAAAGTCAATTGACGAATTGTGATGAGAATCCGTAGGAAGGCTCAAATTGGCCAAAATTTAAGAACTACTTAAGAATAATCTCAGGCTGAGGCTAGCTCCAAATATCTATGAAAGTATCTTATGTAAAAACTTTACTGAAACATAAATTTAACTTAGCAACACAAATAACAAAGTAGAAAAACAAGTCTATACGCGGTGGTTCACTTTTGTATCGGTAAAATGTGAGGCGCATCATTTTGCAATTCATTGATTATTTCTATTATTTTTTTCAATTTGAGCTGCTAGAAACTAGAACAGATTTGAAACTAAAATCACCAAAAAATTAAGAACAATGAGATTCAGAAAAACGTACTAATTCTCATGTGTTCAAGTTAGGGGACGTCCTAAAATCGATTTGTCACCGCGACGTTAAGAGGAGGGAGTGGGGGTGGTCTAGGGGTTGCCAGTGGACGTTTATAAGGAAAAATGATTGAAATAGTGGAAACGCTCTCCAGGTATTGAAAGAATTGAATAAGTATGCTTTAATATTTAATATACCATCAAGTTCATCAGAGACTGTCTGTTCAACCAGAGCCACTGTCCGAGGTTGACAACTGTAACTAATATTATTTTATAACAGGAACTGTTTGTTCATGCAGTCAAGTTCAAACTTTTAGTTTTAACGTTTGTAAACATGCAACAAGCTTTCATCTATTCGGCATTTTTTACATCAAGTCCAGAAAAACCGATGGTCAGTCGCTTGAAAATCTTAGATTCCACAGTTTAAATTAGTATTAATGTTTACTTACATTTTTATATTATATATATAATAAAAAAGGCCAAAACAATAGTGGACGTACGGATGTTAACTGTTTCACGGTGACTGAATCGATTTTAGGACGCCCCCTTAATTCCTCCGAAGAAATTTCAACTCTGCAGTTTTTCTGAAATTTTTAACATAAATATTGTGATGCCCATTACTAAATTTTCCGGCTATTCTTGAACTTGAATGGTAACTTTACAGTATATCAGTTTTTGTTTTTTAAGAGATCAAAAAATAATTTGCGGCGCGGCAAAATTCTTAAATTGAAGCCAGTTTGAAAATACATTAAGACTGATCAAGTTAAGATTTATTTGATTTTAGTATTTTATTCTTTTAAATAAAAGAATATTGAGTGCGTTGACCAACGGTACTCTAAGAACTCAAAATTTAAATCTGGTAACAGCCAGTTGATATGTTGTGATTATACATTTATACTATGTAGTTCATAATGGTTTCGGTTTTTTAAGCTTTTTTTAATAACATGACTGAAAACAAGCAATATATAGTAGATGGTGAGTTGTAACTTGTATTAAATGAGTTGATAAAATAATTGAAGATAGAAATATATCACAAACCATATGATGTAAGAATAAATATATACACTCGTACGAAAATTTGGTTTATGCCCCGAACGAGATTCGAACCCACGTCTCCCTGTATTCTAGTCAGGAGTACTAATTACCACTGCACCATCAGTGACTACCACGCTGGTAACGAAGCGGTTAGGACTCAAGTCTAGAATACAGCGGGGAGACGTGGGTTCGATTCCCGCTCGATACACCAATTTCTCGTACGAGTGTATTGTTCTTTATTCCAGCTCCACTGAACAACAAACATATATATATACATATGATGTAAAAATTGTTTAAAAACGGAGAACTAAAATAAACTTTGTTATTCTTTTCGTCAATAGACTAAAATGAAGCACGCCTTTTTTTCAAAAAAACAACTTCTGAAAATTAAGAACAATTTAAGAACAAGCTTATGCTGAGAATGGGAAAAAAGTGAAAGTATTTGATAGTTTCTTGTTGGAACTTCACTGAATCTTGTAACTTATGTATACGTTTACACTGTCAGTATAGTATATATAGTATAGTATTATTAAACAATCTTCGCAAATTCACATTATAATGTCTGACTTGTTTCTATCGGCAAAGAGTCACTGTAACTAGTTTTTCTATCAGATTTTCCAGTAAATGCATACCTAAACTATTCGTAAGAAATTCTTAGTTTAAATTTGTAGTTTTCAAAGAATTTATGACCAATCAATGTCTTGTTTAGAATTAAAGAAATTGAAGCTAAACAGCCTTTCAGTGATTGCACAAACTGATGTCGAAGGTAACTCAAAATGGCCTAAAACGTCTTAGGGGAAATAAACAGAATATAATGCAAGGCTGGCACTACCACAATTTCAAAACTTTAATTGCAAATATTATGACTAGTAGAACTAGTCCTCTTCAGTGCTAGAGTGAAAATAAAAGAATATAACGGCTAAGGAAATTTGAAAATTTCATTGACAGTTCTATTTTTATTTTCATTTTATTTACTCATATGCATTTATCATACTGTGCGTTACTTTACTTTAATTTAACTATTAACTTAATATGTTTTCAAATTAAATTTCCTTAGCCGTTATTTTCTTTCATTTTCACTCTAGCACTAGGAGGTGGAGAGGGAAGGGGGGGGGGGTTGGTTACCCTGACGTTTTTTAAGTAAACTACGTGGGAATATCAATAATTGTGGGAGAAAACTCGAACTTTTTAAAATTTCCTTTTATGAATATGATAATAACAAAACCATTGCATAGCTGTAATGACGTTCTGTATAATATATAAACGAAACACATAAAAGCAGATACGTTAGTGACGGAGACGGAAAGGAATTTCATCAGTTTTGTGCGTTTCAGAACATTCTGAGTCGACTGATCAGGTTTGAAAATCTTTGAATTACCTGCGGTGTTCAGCAAAATAATTT
Source organism: Zoanthus sanctaehelenae (assembly GCA_028564885.2). Classification (NCBI taxonomy): domain Eukaryota; kingdom Metazoa; phylum Cnidaria; class Anthozoa; order Zoantharia; family Zoanthidae; genus Zoanthus; species Zoanthus sanctaehelenae. The sequence goes on from JAOTRI020088180.1 coordinate 22,064, forward strand.
ACAATCGATTGAATCAAAAGACAAGTCAGAAATATTAAATCATGTAGTACTCTATGCGTACTGTTAATCTGTTTAATAACGAATTTCCCTTTATAGTCCTGAGAATGGATATCGCGTTAAATTTAAGAAAAACATCGATTATTTCGTCTGACGTTTCTCATGGGGGGTGAAGGGGTTTGAAAAGAAACGTCGCCATGACGTTTCTTGTGGAGACTAATCGATGTGTGACGCTCCCCTTCACGAAGAAATTCCGGTAAAAAAGGACTATAGTTCCGTCCCCTGGCGGTAAATTTGAACAGTAATGGCGGCCGACCGACGAACACTCGTCCGTATTTTCCGAAATCTGTGTAATAGTTAACCTACAATTGTTAAAGATCTTGTTTTATGATATATAAAACTCCTTTTGGTGGCACTTTTTTACAATTAGATGAAAAACCAAGTTAATATTTATATTTGGCTTCTCTGCTCGACGTGTTGGAAACACAACAAAAACCACTAACCCCAGTTCGACTGGCCACTTTATTATCTTTCCTATCAACTTCTTTTTTCTTTACTCTGACTTCTTCCACGACTCGCGACGGTGGATGATTGACAACTGAGCAGAACAACGGTCTGACCGATTCATTTTATACCGGATTTCCCGTTTAAAAGCACTAGAGAGATCGATAACATTTGAGGTGATACCCAAGGGGTCATTTTGCGACGCTAGCACAAAATAGAATTACCGTGATCCTTTCTCAATCCACACTGAGATGTTGATCAAAAGGTTACTAACATAGAGACCGCTGCATCTACAGATAGATAAAATTATGATAAAACTAGGAAAAGCTCTCACTACAGCTATCCCCGCTTTTCCTAAGATGTGATATTTTGATATTTTTCTTAACATTTAATTAAACCCGTGAAATAGTAACTGGAACGCAAAAGAAGGTGCTAGACTTCAAAACAAAAGAAAATTTTCAAAACAGGAAAAGTGTGATTTTTTGTTTCACAGATGAGTGCATCACATTCCTTTGCGTAACAAAGGCTAATGTTTGTCAAAACTGAATTAAATTTTCTGACTTGCAATTTCTGATCTGTGTCAAGCTGATTTTGGGTAGAATCTGTTGACCCCGTGTAGCAGCAATTTGCGTTTTATAAATCAGGTTTTGTACCGACGATTAAATCCGATACTAATTTATTTTAACGTTCAGTATTCAAATGAGTAACTGTAAAATAAGTTACTTACTCAAAGCAAGCTGTTTATATTGACTTTTTACTCGCCTTCTTTTTGCTCCAAAAGTTTTTCAACCGCTTAGATCTTGAGCCCGTGGTAAGCTTAAAAAGTTACCCGATACGACTACGCCTCTGGACCAAAACCTGCAGGGGCAATAAGACATAGTTTGGGACGCCTGTGATACTTTTATTTTTGTTACAAAGCGCAGCCACAATCGTAGAGAGAGATTTCTTTTTATAATTTCAAAGAAACGTAAAAAGATTTCAACTCCCCCCCCTCAAAAAAAAAAAAAAAAAAAAAAACCCTTCGAATTCCATGTTTTTAACTAATGGTCGTATCCTCAGCGAGGCTAGTTATTTTAGAAGAAGAATGACAACTTAAACGGTTTACTTTCAAACGTTTTTCGGCGTTAGTTACGCCAAAATCACTGTGAAGTGTAAAGTAATACTAAATTGGTTTAAATAGTTTATATAAACAAGTTCAAATAGATCAAGTATCCAAGAAAGCACAACTGATACACAATATATATTCCTAGGAAAGACAAAAACTTTAAGATTGACGTATGTCACAAATGATTATTGTCAACGAGGCAGCCGAGCACAGACTGCGAGGATGACGAGGCGCGAGGCGGTAGCCTAATAGAGCCGTGTGAAGTTGGTCTACATGCATGTTGTTTAAAAAGAGCAACTTTGTAAGAATATTGAAGCTTGAGGTTGACCGAAAAATAAATTAACAACAATATATATAAGAACAAACTCAGGCTGAAGCTGGTTTACATTCGCAATGTAACCGTGCCAGGAGCCCATAAGCAGGAACGAGAAACTTCCATAACAGATCTTTGTCACGGCGCTTTCACAAACTGATTTGTTTTTAGATCGCTTTTAATGGAAAATCTCAATAGTAGTTCCTGTCCCAGAGGAATCAGACAATTCATACAAATTAACATTGACGTCATTCATTAAGTATGGAGCATGTGACTGGTTTGAATTCACGAGATCTGAACTAAAAATATGTCGGTTCGGGAAAAACGCCGAGACACTAGAACATGCGGAAGTTGCTCGCTCCTGCACGTGCCCAATAAAAACACCAAGGCACCGTTTCACAATTAGCATTCTTCCTATTGTCCTAAATGATCAAGGTATTCATGTGATAGTAAAAGTACCTCAGACGATCAGCACTGTTTTTCATCATAATACCTTTTTGCTTCCATATTGTTCATTACTTTATAGCGCTCACAGAACTATGAACAACCAAAGTACGAATTGAGGCTGTGGCAGCAAAAACAAGTAAAAACGAGCCTCGACAAAGTTTACTGGCTCTTACGTTATAAAAACAAGACGCTATAGAAGCGTTCGATGCCAATAGGCTACCTTTAGCTCGAGGGCCCTCTTCTCCTCGCAGTACACAATCAAGTGCACGAAACGACCTTGTGAAGTGAATTGGCGCCGCAAGGAGCTTTGGAAAACACGTTGTCTGAACGACAAAAAACACGAAAAACAAACCACTATTATTGGGCTTAGGGACGCACCATGGCGCAATAGTCAGCTGGTTTGCCTCCTACCAGTTGGGATTCTGCCTGGGAAGAGAGAGATTTTAAAATGACACTGAAAAGCCCCTTTAGGGGAGTTGTCATTAAATCATCAAGTGTGAATTTTTTTTCTTACCACAGGTAGCTCAGTAAAGAAAAGTGTAGGTGGAAATAATCTACAGTGATCCCGAGAAATGTAAGTAAAATTTTATGATATATTTTATGACCAGAAGTCTTTAGTTTTCGAATGGACCAATCTCAGTGTGTTAACCTTGTGATGTCATGACAGTATGATAAACAAGATCTGACAAGGTTGCTGTAAAATAGTGACGTAGGCAAAACGAAACGTTACTAAGCTTTTACACAAGTTGCTTAGCAACTAAGTATTAGCAACTTTTGGACTTCGAGCAACTTTTAGGCAAGTTTTATATATTTATATTTTATTATTTATATATTTATTTATATATCCCTTCTAAGTAACAAAAAGTCTTTTTTTTTGCATTATCTTCTGAAATAATGTCAATGTTAGCCTCATGAAGCATTTTTTCACTCATCATACAGCAGGAGAATGCACTTGAGCAAACTGTAGAAGGATCTATTTATGCTTCGTTACAATGGCAACCAGAGGAGAAAGTTTCAGTGATTTATCATATTGGACACAAATATAAATTGTAGATAAATTTAAGGTTGTTTGTTTCAAGATGTTTCGTTGATAATGAAAACATACATGACTTATTTTAAGTCGAAGAATTACGAATTAAATGCATTCTCATTTGGTCTGTATAGTAGTTAGTACTCCATTAAACAACCTACAAAGATAAAAGTGGAGGGCTTGAAATATTATCAGATGCTACAATTTATTAGTGTATATTGGCATAAATGTGAAAAAACTTACTTTAATTAGTATTAAAAACTGATTTATAAATTGAAATGACCAACTTTTAAGCAACATTTTCTTAAAATGAGCAACTTTTAGGCAACTTTTGAAGATTTTTGGAGCAACTTTTGACAGAAATCCAAGCAACTTGTGTAAAGCCTCTTAGTTCGTATGAACATTTAGGAACTTGGTTCCAAGGAGTAGAGATAATAGGACTCGAGGTCCCTTACAAGAATCTTACTCCTTTCATGCACCCCTCCCCTTAAAAAAATAAATGGCTCTCTCCTCGAAATTCATTACTCAAAATGCGTAGAAAACGATGATCGTTTAAAGCGTCAATGCTATTTCCGTGGTATAGAAAACCCTTTACCGCTGTACACCGTTTGAAACTGACGAAGCAAAATAACTTGACCTGCCCGGAAAATAAAACTTGGTTGCTTCATAGACGCCATTTCCTAATGCATATTATTGCCAGTTTCTGGCCTCGCTGGGAACAAAAGTGTTAATCATAGCACAGTCAATCAACAGCAAAACAATCTCTTTCTTCACCAAGAGATCGAGACCCTAGCTTCCACTCCTTTTTCAGGCTCCCGTTTGCGCGTCCATTTTCTCCAAATAAGATGAACGCGCTTGCATTCTTGATCTCTTGGCAAAGACTGAAGAGATTGTTTTGCAGTCTATGTCGATCAGTAACATTTTGTCTCATCAATTCAACAGATTTGCAGTTTTTCGCTTTTTCAAAGAACTGCGGCGCATGAAAACTTGCATTTGAAAAATGGTGCATACCCGCTGGCCTCTTTCTAAGCTTTCGAGAGTGCTGTGCAGTATAAAAGAGATTACCGCTGGAAATCTCTTAAATTAAATCCTGAACTTTTTTGTCAAGCATCTTTTCCGAAACTAATGGCAATAGTGTAAACATTTTTAGGCATAGTACAAAATTCAACATATTCCGAACACAACAGAACATTTATATTCATATCCTATAAAGAATCCATGCCCCAGTTAGAAACAGCTTTAAGTTTAAAACAAGACAAATTGATACAAATTTCTTAATGTGTATATTTTATATTGTTTCAATCAATGAAGTTGTTTGTAATTACATTGTTCATAGGTGTTTACTAACCTCTTACAATACGGAACAGGTTGTATACTAATATACTACGAGACAGGACCAAAGTAACACATCTACAGAGCCCTCGTTTGATTTCCCATAAAACTACCGGATCGTTAGCCTGATCTTCAGCCGGGGCCTGGGTCTTACGTTACTCCATCCCCCGGAGTAAACGTAGG
>JAOTRI020088181.1:0-16205 GCA_028564885.2 Zoanthus sanctaehelenae
AAATAACGGTCAAAAAACTTTATTCAGTTCCTGCCATTAGACGCATATGTTAGTAGATTATTGAATTTATTTTAGATGTTTCATCAACTCTGATCCGTTCATTGTCGGACAGTAAACAGAATGTAGGTGCGTTTTAAAGAATGTATTTCATTGTTTTCCTTTCACGTTTTGTACATGTTGTAATGTACGTTTTGATATCATAAAGAGATTACAATACTTTAGTTTTCATGATAATTAAAGTGATCTCCGAGCTCGCCTTGTTAACTGTTTCTTCGGTCTCTGGAACGCCGGAAACAGCATTTCAGAGAGTTTCATTTCATAAATTTTCGCGCCTGCGGCCCTCGTCACGTCTGCCGACGTGTAACATGGGACATTTGCCCCACCAATATAAAATTGGCTGCACCGCCCCTGTTAAATCTTTCTTTGTAAGTTCTTCCGTTTAAATTTAAGATGCCATCTTAATTATGCACTTCTTTAAATTAAAATGTTTCTTTTGATCAGATTCGACTCTTACTTTATATTCATTAATTAAATCTACTTGATTTACAGCAATGGTCATGGGCCTTCCGATGTGACAGCTTCACCCTTGGTGTTAACACCAGCAATGATCTGGAGAGACAAAACCAAGTGTTTAAGTACACATACTTACAGCGACACAAAAACAACAGCCTCAGTGGAATGCTGTCAGTTATGATAGAAGAGTTCCTTCCTGATAACTATAGTAGGTAAGAATATAATCATGATCCACACAAAATCTCATTTTATAGTTACTAATATCAACTTTTATTTTTTAAAGTGATAAAAGAAAATATAAAAATCACTGTATAAGAAATACTTCTCTTAAATTAAGGCAGAAACTGGTGCTTGCAATAACAACAGTAGAAAAAACATTCAGGCGAACATTTCTGTGACTGACAGAACTAACTCATTTAATAGTTATTAAATTGTAATGAAATGAAATGAAACTCCGACGAAGGACTTTAGTCCAAAACGTTAGTCTTTATTCAGTTCTATGGTGTGCAAATTACAAATTTATTTACAACTGTAATAGTTATTAATATTAACTTTCATTTTTAAATGAATATACAAAATCACTTAATTAGGAAAGCCTCTTTGACCTTACGACTGAATCTGGTGGTTGCTACTGACAGTTCAACACAATTTTCAATCACCCAGCAAAAGATTTTTATTTACCAGACGGTCTTCATTTGAATACCTCTGGGCAATATCATTTGTTTCGTAGTTATCGTGGGGCGATTATGAAAGCCTTGTCGTTTCTTTAGTATCAATATTTATTTAATTGTAATTCATAATTAAACTTTTTGGGTTATGGGCTATTTTATATTACCATGTTTGCTAAGGATCTTCCCATATCTTTCTCGTACAGTTGAAAAGTTGCGTTGCTTTGAGTTAACCGGTACATTGGTTCTTACGAGTATTTCTCGTGTTCTATATGGTGCGTTGAGGACGTTAGTCCAGCACTTATTTGTGGAATATTTTCTTCCATTTTTGGAGGGTTACCTCTTGTTATTTTGGCATTAAAAGGGGGCTAACGCGTCGACCTTTGCTGTTGACAGGCTTTCCTTGCCATTTTTAATTTAATTTTTCGTTTTAGAGGGTTACCTCTTGTTATTTTGGCATGAAAAGGGAACTAATGCGTCGATCTTTGTTGTTGACAGACTTTCCTTGCGCCTTTAATAATTTATTTTATTGTTTAAGAGGGTTACCTCTTGTTATTTTGGCATGAAAAGGAGGTTAGTGTGTTGTTGTCAACAGGCTTCCATTGCCAATTTAATTTTGTTTAACTGATTTTGATATAATTTTTTACTTATTATATATAATTTTGCTCATGACTCAGTACTGGGAAGCTATTTTTTGTTAATACTATGTACTTTATATTAGTGGCCCTTATGATCATTGTCAAGGCATCCAAAATCTGCCGAAGTGTATCTCTGTTGCTTTTAGATAATATCTTGACATGTCTAACGTAAGACGGTCCCAGCGGAAAAGAGTGGCAGCCACCAAAGCTGATGGCCCAACCCAACGACGTTCGCGAAAAGCTGGGGGACCTGTACAGGCCACGCCACCAACTCCGGCGCAGTGGAATGTGCCTGATGAAATTATTGAGACCATTGTCAAGCGGGTAACGGATAGGGTCACCGAACTTTTGGTTCCAACAGCACAGCCGGCTGCAATTTCTGGTACAAGTTCGTTGCGAGAGGCTCCAATAGTTGGTGTAACTCCTCCTACCCTGGCGTCACCAAATCCAGACACATTGGTAACCAATGCAGTGATGACTGCACAGTCTGCATTATCAGGTATGCCTTCAGAGGGTACTAGTACTTTGCCTGAGATGCCTACAACGGTTTTCACTTCACCAAGCTTAGCCATTGGGGCCAGGGTGTCAGATAAAATCAAGGCTAAGATTTGGAACAATGAGTATTTTGACATATCTCTGTTATTGAAAAATCCAGTGCTGGAGGACAAGTTCCAGCTGTCAGTTAGAAATACACAGGGCAGCCCATCAATAAGCCTAGAGCCAGTTTCGAAGCCGAAAAAAATTTTAAGTATTGAATCTTGGCTTCAATGTTTCCACATTTTTGTGGGTGTGTATTGTAGAAAGTTTCCCCATGAGCCCACTGCCCTTATGAAATACGGGGAGGTCGTACAAGATGTAGCAGCACGGGTCCATAACTAGAAGTTCTATGATGAGAATTTTCGATTCTTGAGACAATGTTAATCAGTTTCTTTTCGGTGGGATTGCATTCATTGGGAATTGTGGATGCGTTCACAGCAGTCTTCCTCCCCTAAGGTTGCACAATCAAGTGTGAAATCTCGTTCTGACAAGAAACCTTTTGGTTATTGTTTTAAATTTAGTAAGGGGATGGACTGCAGTGGGTGTGTTTATAAACATTTGTGTCATAAATGTGAAGGATCACATTTCCCTAAGAATTGTTCCTTTCGTGGCCAAAAATCTACCAAACAGAACAACCAGGCCCCAAAAGTGCAGCAAAGCAATACACACCCAAAATAATGTGCCAACCCCAGTTAAGGTTGATCGATTGAATTTTCTTTTATCTGGATACGATCCTTCCATTGCAGAGAAACTAGTTTCCGGTTTTCAAAATGGTTTTCCAATACATTTCCAGGGTCAGCGTTTTTCCCGTTCTTCTGATAATTTGCAGTCTGCTTTAGAAAACATGCCAATAGTTGATATCAAGCTGGAAAAAGAAATTTTAGCAGGTCGTATTGCTGGGCCCTTTAATGAACCACCATTTTTACCTTTTATTATATCACCACTTGGTGTTGTTCCAAAGAAGACACCTGGTGAATTTCGAATGATTCATCATTTGTCTTTTCCAAATGGTACTTCGGTAAATGATGGTATTCCTACTGATTTTTCAAGTGTTCACTATGCAACCATTTCAGATGCAATCCATATGATTAAAAAAGTGGGCAAAAATTGTTTCATGAGTAAAACTGACATAAAAAATGCCTTTCGGATAGTTCCAATACATCCAAATGACTACAATGTCCTTGGGATGATGTGGAAAGGAAAATATTACTATAATAAATGCATGCCTATGGGTTGCTCAAGCTTTTGTAGTACTTTTGAGTTTTTCAGCTCTGCATGTCGGGGCTTTTGTCGGTAACATGCTTGTCTGCCTGGCGTTCTACAGAAATCCCTCACTACGTACAGTCACCAACAACTTTATTTTCTCACTTGCTCTCACAGATCTACTCATGGCAGTAACAATGATGCCAGTTCATACTGTTTCCTTATTTTTTAACAGATGGGTTGTAGGAGACTTTACAATACAGATATTAACGTGTTGTTTTATCACTGCTTTTTTCACATCAACTTCGACGGTGATGTGTATAGCAGTCAACAGATATTTCCAAGTTGTCAGACCACAGTTGTACGGAACCATTTACTCAAAGAAAAGTTCTGCAAGAATGGCGGTAACAAATTGGTTTATAGCATTAGTTCTAGCTGTCACCCATTACGTTCTTGGAGTTCGTTTTGAAAGCAGCAGCCCCCATCCTTTACTCATTAATTTGAGCTTTTCCAGCAATGTTGCACGTATTTATAACTTAACTATAAACGTTTTTTACACAACTGTTCCACACTTTGTTGTTGCTATCTGTTCCTGGAGAATTTACAAAGCCATTCGCCATCATAACACGGCAGCCGCTCCGTCCACACGAGGACAAAACTCTTCGTATGGAGTGAATGAAACCAGAATAACCAGATTATTAACTGCAGTAGTTGTTAGCTTTTATTTTTGCATGGTGCCTGCGTATGTTTTTGCAATTTTGAGTATTTTGAGTGAGCTTCCTTCCTCAGTATTGAAGTACCATAAATTTTTGTGCAATTTCCCTATATTTACCAGCAGTGCCGTTAATCCAATAATTTATGGAGTTACGAATCAATCATTTCGACAAGAGTTTGTTAAAATAGTTCGTTGTCGATAGCTTGTTGACTAACGAACAATACTGATTACAAACAACGATCTTTGGCCTGATTCAATGAGCTGTGTTTTGATCTCAAATTTAGCACTATTTATTAACTACAAACTGTGGTTTTCTTTAACTTTAGTAAAATGTAGAACAAAAGCACACAAATCAATAGTTAATACTAGACGTTCGTTAACGGCGTTACTGGGCTACCTGTGACTATTGTTACCGGGTGGTCCGCCTGGTCCCGGGAGCAGTATTTAAAAGTGGAATTTCTGTTTGTTCCATGTTTTTAACAGTTCAGCTTAAAGTTTCTGTCAATTATTATACTGCGTAATTTGTAATACAAGAGAAAAGCTAAGAGAACACAAAGATATAGCAGAGCAGTACTCTAACAAAGGAAACAGATTCCTTTATGATGAATAGCCCTATGCTCATACTTTACTTGGCACATGTCCTTTTCAAGTATTCTTTTATACAAATTATATAGTTTGTATGGGAACCCTCCAATAATTCCATAAACTTTGTTAACCGAGTTCAGTTATATAAATTTTGCTATTCGCCAAGATTAAATTATTAGAGTTTGTCCATCCATCCATCCAACCATCCATTCATCCACCCATCTATCCATACATACATACATACAAACATCCAAACATGTCCACAAATCATTCGTGCACATTTAAGAGTGCCTGAATTCTAATACCCTCCCAAAACTTCAATAAATGCTAAACTTTTGAGTTTTCTATACGAGTTCTTACTAAGTTACGTTCTTACCAAGTTCTTACTAAGCACCGTTTGGCTATTGCATGCTGAAACCCTCTAAATTGTGGGACGTTTTTGCAACAAAAGCACGGTAGCAAAATACAAGTAGAAGCCGCAAAATGTTTTCTATATCTTAACTCACCGTTCGGGATACGTTTTGATTGCCACAATCGCTTTTTTAACTCGGAAGTTAAGTTTGAACTTAGACAAAGCGTTTAATATTTTATTTGAAAGTTTCATACAACACTTTAATCGTTTGATAAATCGTTGCTCGACTGTAATTATAGTTATATTTGCTCGACAGTTGGCCGTTAGGCTTCTCGTTAGAAAAATAAAAGGTGTCAACCCGTTAGAATAAAATCAATGAAAGGTGTCAACCTGTTAGAATAAAATCAATAAAAGGTGTCAACCCGTTAGAATCTTTTTGTATTTCCTTACAATTCTTTTCCTACCCGTTCAAACCGTTACAAAAACGTTTAAAAAGCCGTTTGCTATCCGTTTATTAGCCGTTATAGCTTTAACCCGTTAAACGGCTATCAAACGGTTAACCGGTGATATACGAAACCACATGGTGGTCACAAGTGTGCTAACAGTACATATTGTACCGTTTTCTACCGTTCCATTAGTCCTAACTCGTTAAACGGCTATCAAACGGTTAACCGGTATTATACGAAACCACATGGAAGGTCACATGTGTGCTAACAGTACATATTGTACCGTTTTCTACTGTTCGTTAGCCGTTAGTCCTAACCCGTTAAACGGTTAACATTATTGTTAATTTTTCAACTTCGAATATTGCGTTTCTAGCGATCTGATTGGTTTACCCAATCTCGGTTACAGCTCATACACCGAATGACCATATATGGAAACTAACAAAAATTCTCGGTTATCAATTTATTAAAAGTTATTTGTTATTTTCAAGTATCAGAGGGTTCAGAAAGCTCAAGAAATTTAATAAACAATTATTCCATTCGTGCTGGATGGATATGCGATGATTATAGCCAACTCATATCCAACGCGCGCTCTTGGAATAATTATCAATTATACGGTTAATCATTAATGTATGAAACCCCAGGGAAGGTCACATACGTGTACTAACACTACATATGGTACCATTTTCTACCCGTTCGTAATCCATTAGTTTTAACCCGTTAAACGGTTAACAAGTATCAAACGGTTAACCATTAATGTACGAAACCCCATGGAAGGTCACTAAGTGCATGTACTAACAACATTTATAAAATAACTAAGATAGTACGCGCGCTCTGATTGGCCGAGAGGCCAATGAGCATGAGTATGTAAACATGGTTTGCATAATTGTCTCGAATTCTCCCAACCCCTCTCGTGTTTATATCAGGCTATGCAAACACGGTAAACGTTAAATTCTATTGCTTAAATATGGTACCTTGTAATTATAGTATTATTATTGTCTTTATAAAATGTTTTTGCGGGTACATATTTTATAATTCTATACGAGAATGAACAAGAAAGACTATACTCTGCCCAATGATCCTTTTTGTAACCTTAAGTAAAACAGAATTTTATAAAAAGTCTTTAACTTGAATGAAATATGGCTTTGTATAAGTATTCCTGGGCCATTACCTACAAAAAAACTTTTGTTCATAAATTGCAAAAAAATTTTGTTCCTTTTCGTAACAATTGCTAACTTGTTCAAAAAAGTTGAATTCTCAGAAACTAACTACAATCGGAGCGTAACTTACAGATTGTTAAGATCAGTTATTGTTCTAAAACTCCTGTAAAATGCAAAAGCAGAACTCTTATAATATAAAATTTATAACGGAAATTAGACTTAAAAACATAATTTATGTCTTTCAAATACTTGTATCTTACCCAAGATGTGCTTATAAAAAGAGCGAGTGAAATACACGTTCAGTGTCTGTCTGTGGTACAGTGCGAGGCCAATGATACGGCCGGTAAACCGGAAGTAGTTCAGATGATCCGGGTTGATCGATGAAGCACTATTGGGTTGAAAAACAGTGCCTGTATTAAGAGAAAACCACATTATACAACAGGTCAAAAGTAATACGCATCAAACCCAACTAGGGATAAACTGAAATAATCAACATAATTAGAAAAGGTAAGTAACTTGTCAAATTGAGTTGCCAAGTACAAACTACGCTATAAACCGAACAGGTATACTTGAGCCAACATATGGAAAACATTTCAAAAATCTATATCTACAATATTTACAAGGAATTGTGGGAAACAATCAACCTTACCTAAGCAGCGTTGGATATCTTGCAAAAAACAAGTTTGTTATTAATTTGAGTTGACTGTTTTAAAAAATATCAAGATACTCGATACAATGAAGAGGGGCAAAACAATGAGTCATATCAGTTTAAGGGTAGGAGTAAAAAATTCATCTCTGTTTTAAAGGACATGTGACTCTCTCATCAGTAGACTTTTAAAGTTATTTTCTTTTATTGCCGCAGTACTAGCAAAAAGTATGTTGAAAAATGGTTATTAACTTTACAAATTCACACATCAAAAAATTAACAAACCATCTGCTGACTGCGTGAACAAAGCAAAGTCAGGATTCAGAATTTCCCTTGAAAGTAGATCCAACCACTCACGTAATATGCCTCTTCCCTAAACAAAACAAAAAAATATTAGTTTACCTGACAATGTAAGACTGAAATACTAGCTCACAATTTTAAGAAATCGGAAAAATGATTATATAATAATTTTTATGGTAAGGTTATGTCACTCTTAAAATACACCTACACAGTTATATAACAACAACAAAAACAATGCTTTTTAACTCGGTAAAAAGAAATAGATCAAAATGAAAAAGGGAAAAGTATGATTTTATATGATATATGGCAAACTCACTGGTACAAAGGACATACGCATGTAACTAAAGATCTACAGCAAAGGGGAGTCAGGTTGGCATAGTGGTCATCAGTCGTGACTCCCATCTCTATGAACCGGGTTCGACTCCTGGGCTCGGCATGTGGGCTGAGATTTGTCGATCTCAACCTGACATCAAGGGTTTTTCTCCGGGTACTCCGGTTTTCAGCCCTCTGCAAATTCGACTTTTACGCCAAGATCTGAGCCATCAAGTGATTAAATATTAGCCTCTGGCTAGGAAGAAAGGGCAACCACTTCCTTCGCAATAGACGTTAAATAATTTTTTTTTAAAGAGAGTATCAAAACATACACATAATATACAGCACTTACACACGTATATGGCATATGTACACAATACAAATAAAGGTATACAACATATAAATTATGTCACATAAACAGATATACAGCACATTTATATATAGGTACTCACCACATATATAGGTATAGAACACATACACATGTATAAAACACATACACAAAAGCACATACAAAGTATACGGCAAATGCAATGGTAGCAAATATACATGTATATAGAAAATACATAGGTATATACAGCATATACACAGTTAGACAACTCAGACACAGGTAAACAACAAATACATAGGTATAAAGAACAAACATGAGGCTATAAAGAACATACAATTGTTTGTAGCAAATACACAGGTATTCAAGCACATGCTCATGTATACAGGCCATACAAAGGTATTTAGCAAATACAGCATGCATTTAGATGGTAAGCAGCACAAACACAGGTATGTAGAAAATAATTATATAGGCTAGTGAAATGAAGCCAGGAAGAAGAGGAACATACCACACCACTTTCACCTTCAAATTTCACAACAATGTTTTGTTTCAACAACTCGCTACTTAGTTTTGATAACATCTCACAGCTTTCAGTAAATATGGCGTCTGTAGGAAAGAAGAGAAATACAACGTTTTATCGTCAGTTTTGGTAATATGTAACAATGTTACGGCGTTTATTAACAGTATTACTTGGTAATACCAAAATAAACAAACATAAAGAGATCATCTTTATTGACGTAATTCATCTTAAGTCAAATTTTATACATAAGTATCAAAATATATCAATAATTCATACTTCTAACAGTAAAAAATTATAACTACATCTTTAATACCGGGTTAACAAGCTAAATCCTCATATGAGCCTCACTGACGAGTGCAACCTAGTCCATATTAGTTATATGACGCTTGTTTAGTCTCGACGGGTTTTTGCAGTCCTTTCAATAAGCGCCGACAGTCGACGAAAGCTGTCGGCTACTGGGGAAAAAATCTCGAACCGTGATCGGCAACTTTCATGCTTTGCGAAATGTTATTATGTGGGAAATCTTCCGATTTCTACTGGACAGGTTTTTAATCTGTGGCTGGCTACTTCCCCATTCATGGTCTCCTACTTTTTAATTTATTGAAAGGGCTGCTGTTTTTGGTCTTTGATGCCGCCTGACTAAGCTAAATCTTTAAAGATAGCCACCGTTTTTTCTCCTTTTTATAGTAATAGTGCTTGCAGGTTTTAACACCTCCTAGACAGGAAACTAATCAATCGCAGGTTACTAGTTTCACCCAGCAGACACTGGTATTCATTTGCCAATCTCTTGGAAAAGAAAAATGAACGACAATAAAAAAGGTTAAAGTGATCAAAACTAGGAGGAGTCGGGGGTTGAAATCAGAACTTTATAGCCACAAACCTGAACCAACTACGCCGCCTGATGAACCCCCTGGACGGGTGGCTAATATCTATAGCATGTTAGCTTCCAGCGCTAAGGTGTTAGCACTCATTGGTGCAGAAAAACACTTATTAAATTCATAAAGCAAAGGCAGTTAAATACTGGAAAAGACAGGAAATGCTAACCTCGCTTGACCTCGACAACATTCTTCTCCACGTCAAAACTTGACTCCCTTTCTGGTCTCTTGCCGTAGAGATTCTCGTAAAACCATTGTTGTCTTTCGTCAAACGGCTGCATCAATAAATATCCATCATGCTTGTTAATGTATGTGCTCATGCATATCGGAACTCGAACTCAGATTTGAAAGCCACGTTAAAACATTTTATAATATTTAACAAATAAGGCTATGTCGCATATTACGTTATGATAACACACGACAGGCATATCAGCAACACATTTAAATATACATTATAAACCTATTAACGATCTCACGCGCATCCTGCATTCTGATTGGCTACTCTAGTACAGGGCTATAATTTTTTGTGATAGCCTACAAGTAGAAAAAGATGGCGGATCAAAATAGTAATGCACCCGACTTGCAATATTATTAGAAGATTTTAACTATGACTTAATTGGTAAATCCCATTTTGATCGATTAGTATATTTCTACTACAACAATTAGACCTCTCAGCCTCATGGACTACGAGAGTGAATTGCTCATTCGGGCTAAGACCTAATATGCTGTTGACTCGTGATCAATATCTCCTGGAGTTCTAATTATTAAATAGAAATACTTTTATTAGAAACTACGAGTAAAATTATTTGGAACTTTTCTTTTTACTATTTAAAAAGTGGCTTCATCAGCATACAACTCTAGCTTGCTAAAGATCAAAGATAGTTAAGATTTCAGTCTACAAACTTGAGAAAGCTTGTCAACTAAGGGCTAGTTGAGAATTTTGATGCTATTCACTCAGTTTCTAAAGCGATATGGCATTACCAAAATATTCAAAACACCTGGATGGCACAATTGTTAATAAGCCATACATTTTCTGTAAATGCTTTATTACAATATTTAGCTTATCGCTTTCATATTTTCAGAAAATAGTTATTTTACAAAACACTCTCAACTGATATTTAATCATGAAATTAAGGGAAGCATTTTGTACTCTTCATTTACCAAAAAAAAAACGTAAATTACATTTGATTTTAACTTATTCTTAATTTAACAATCTCAATCGCATCATGTCACACTCCATTATACAGTATACATAATATTCTATACGGAAAGGAGGAGGTCTGATATTTCAAATAAGCCTCACGATTTCTTATCAGACTTCCTCGTCATTAATATAAACATGTTTTCATTATTTGTATTAAGTTTGTAATCTGTAGAAAAAAAATTTAATGGCAAATAAACTGTTATACTGTTAATGATACGGCCCGTGAACCGAAGTATTTCACATGATAAAACTCACCTGATCGAGGATAATATGGATGAACTTCTGCATTAGAATGGGACTATCCAGTAAGAAATGGAAATGGGAAAACAAAATCTTGGGGTTTCTAAAAAATGACAGAAAGAGAAAGCGAGTTCAGTCGCATCCCAGCGTCACCTTCAACCTTAACTGTAACACTCAAAGTTTAAGGGAAGTATGGGGAGTCCAAGAGATATATGGGGAGTCCAAGGGATATATGGGGAGTCCAAGGGATATATGGAGAGTCCGAGGCAAATATGAAGAGGCCACGGATGTATGGGAAGTCCAACAGATAACTGGGAGTCCAAGAGATATATCCATGGGAGTCCAGGGATACATGACGAGTTCAAAAAATAATGGAAGTCCAAGGGATATATGGCAAGACCAAGGGATACATAAGGATTCCAAGGGATACTAGGGAGGAATGTCAAAAGAACCTCGCCTCCAAATTTTTCTTTCTTATTTCAATGTTCAGTGGTTATTATTATAAATAAAAAAACGTGTCTTGACCAGTGTTTCTTGTTTCTGAATTACATAAAAACGTATTTACTGCCCTTGAAAAAAGATATAATCAATGTAGCTTCCTCAAAATTTATTGAAATATAAACAACAAAAACAATCAAAATTTGCTCAATTTAGGAACAGTTAATTATACGAAAACAATTAAAGAACAAACTAACCTATATTTTACAAAAGAAGCTACTGTTGTCATAAAATCCAATTGATTGGCCCGGATTTCATCGATTCTTTCCAAACTACAATACCGTAAATGATCTATTTAGCTACCACTTTCTATTAAACGCCTCGCAACCAATAGACGTTCAAGTCAAACTAGGATTTTCAGTTGGAAGCCCCTCTCCATTAAACGTCCCGAATTACAGGATCCAAATTAAACACCTCTCTGTGTTGGAGTAGCCAAATCGTCCAAACCCATTTAGGGTTAAAGATTCAGAAATCGACGAAAACAATGAGATGAACATGCTGCTTGAAGATCTTGATGAAATAGATGAAGTATACATCGAGGTATAAATGTCTGTCACTGAATTTGTTTTGTTCACTTGTTTGCAGAACATTGTGTAAACAGTAATACAGTATATATTTATAAACGAGTGTAACGATGGTCCACTCTAAACCAACAACACACCCAGCTAAAAGGAACAATGATTCGATAGCCCTTTCAGTGTAGAGAATTTGTAGTTTAATATATATATGAAATCCGAAAAGAACAACTCGTTGGCTGTTATCAATCTTTTTTTTAAATAATAACAGGGATACATATATATCTAAGAAGTTAACAGGAAAGGGGCTTCATGGGTTAAAGTTTAGAGGTAGAGAATTAAGTTAAGCTCTTAACTCTACTTAATAAAAACCCAGGAGTCTGGGAATGGCATATAGGGACGATGTCATACGAGGCATGCTCACGTGACAGTGATCAGCATTCCTCAACTGATCTTCTAAAGAGTGGTTTAATCCATCAAAACATATGAATTGTGTTTGTTTCGTCGGTGTTTCTGGTCATTTGCTGGTGCATGAGCTTATCATTAAAGGCGGAGAAGGCTTAAACCTTGGCAATTTTGAAGAACTGTTTATTGGCACAGTGAACTGACAACACAAGTTTGTTCCGGTCAAATAGATCGGTCAGCAGTTTGTCATTCATGGACAAGGGGCCGAAAGGGCAAATGTACCTGATCTCGCCAGCTGCAATCTGCATCTCTGTGATTTCTGCCAAACGGTAGATCTACAGGGATGGCTTTTTTGGCAGAATGCACGCCTTAACCGAGAATTAAAAAAATCTTTAATTTTGGAGGAGTTGGGTTTCTCCCACGCAAAAATTTCCCAAGTTTCCCAGAATGCAATGTGCAAACCGCAAGGTTGTTTGAATGAGTTTATAAACTGAATTGTTGTAGAGCGACGATTTCTTGGAGTGAAAAAAACAACAACATAAAGTGTACGGGAGCAGAGCAAAATGTACCATTGATTTTCACTAAAATTCGAGTTATCCTCAAGAGATTATAATCATTTTAATAGTCAACCAATTGAAAAACCAGATTACATGAAAGTAACAAAGAAACAACCATACATTTTATAAAAAACATACCTGGCAACAAAAACCTGGAACACTTCTTCATGGTCATCGACAAACTTCATGAACCGCGAGGAAAAGTTTCTCTTTACATCTCTGAAAACACATTAAATAAGAGTTACATAATATTACAAACCTATGACGCCACAAAAAGATATCTTCCATTGGTCATATGTGCAGCTCAAGTGATTGAAATAAAAGAAGTGTTACTGATGATGGTGGTGATAGCGATGATGTAATGATAATGACTGTGTTGATGACAATAAATTTACTTATGATGATGGTGATGATGATATACTGATGATGATGATTTGCCGATGGAGATGATGTACTGACGATGTAATGATGATGCACCGATGATAATGATGAAGGTGGTGATGGTGATGTACAGATGATGATGATGATGATGGTGGTGGTGGTGGTGATGGTGTACTGATGATTATGATGGTGGTGGTGGTGATGATGATGATGAAGTACTGATTACTTTGCACAGAAGAACTTTCCTGTTTTAAAGAAATTCTTCCAAAGCAAAGTCTTACAATTAACAATTATTGACTGAGATCATTTCCACAGGATTGAAGTCTAGGACCTTAACGGGGCCAGTTAACAACTGAGCAATGAAGCTACAGCTTGTCTTTTGTGTTTATTTGAATTGAGAAAATAATCACGAAGATCCATTGCTCTAGCGTAAATAAACAAACTAAACTTGATCTTTTTACAGATTAACTACTCTAAGCATTCTAGACATCTGAATTAGAAAATCATAAAGACGTACGGAAACTCCCATTGGGTTTGGCAGCAGCAACACAGATACAACCCTCTAGTAACAGCACACAGCCTTTCCGCCGTCATCGAAACAACATCTCTACCGGGAAGAGGAGACATGGTGCCAATAGGTTTCTCTATGCCAGGAAAGTCTTCTACTTCATTTAAATTGCCAGAACTGATCATAGGTTCATTCTGCTGATGCAACTGATTTGTGGATTCTCTACCTGCAGCTTCGAGTTGTCTTGAAACGTGATCAATATTTGTGTTCAGGCTGTCCATATTAGGTGTAAATAACTGATCCGATGCAACATTATCATGTGAAATAATAGTTGAATCTACTAAAGGAGACATTTGACGCACAGTCGAACCAACTCTTGCGCCAAACATCTGCTGTGTCCCCGAGTTTAATAAAAGCCCTAACTCAGGCCGAGAACAGGCCAAATTTGTTTCATGAGATCCATTCACTTCCTCAGCAGTTACAACTGTTGATGGATTATCATTGTTGGTAAAGTTCCCCCAGCCTCTGGCGAAGTCTCCACTCCAACGACCTAAGTTCATCTCAACTGCTGGCTGACTCAGACGAATGCTATCGTTGCTTGGACTGACGGACAAAGTCCGTTGAACTATTTTTGGTCTGGCCGCCATTAACGCTGCAGCGATATGCCTAGAATGTTGGCGCACCAACCCACTGTTCTTGAAATCTGCTGACACAGATCGCCGACCAGAAACAGACTCCTCTTGAGCTGAACCAAATGGTCCCTCTGGAATATTTATCTCTCCATTCTCTGATAGGATATTAACAGATGTACCACTTAGCGTCGATACTTCCCCTGCAGAGTCAGATAAAAATTGTCGCACAGAACTGTTAACGATTTCCCTTGACTGATCAGATGATACTCCATTAGCTGATGAAGAATTATAAACTTCCTGACAGGGGATTTTGCTTTCAACGTCGGCTTCTGAACACGAAACACAGTTCCCTTCATTTTCCTGTTGTTGAATTTCCTCAGCTAATAAAGAAAACCAAACCTCAAGTGCATTCCACAGATGTTCCAGAGGAGCAAACACAAAAGGAGATGGGCCTAAAACAACGCAAACAAAACCATTAAAACTTAAATTGCTAACTCAAATCACACCTAAATAAGACAACCCACAAATACTGCGTACACGTAGAATTACAAGTCAAAAGGAAGCTATAGCATCCCCCAAATACATCACAATTCCGTTAAAGATGAGAATATTAAAGAAGGTCTCACTCTACTTTCCCCAATTCTTTGTAATTAAAAAAAATGTGTTAATGATAGCACATAATAAAACGGATTTTTGTAATATTATATTTGAAGAATCCAAGACAAAAATTTTGAAAAAAGAGAAAACGTAAGTGAGAAAAAGCTTATCAACAATGGTAAAATAGGCAGATAAGAGATATTACATAGATGGATGTTACATTTCAGATTATGAATTGTAGCCTAAGGGCTGAAAAACACTCAATAAATTGTTACCATTGAAAAAGGGTGATAAACAATAGTATAAATACATGTAAACATGTTATTCAAATATGAAAAAGGAATTGTTATCAAAAACCATTTACCTCCCCAGTTCATCTAAATTAACGTTTTCTACGTACTTCATATAGGTATGATTAATGAATTATTATCAAAGAGTATTGTTGTTATAGTTGCAATAAAGAATCTCCTACCTTCAACTTCACTGTTCGGAGAGGCGTTTCCACTTGTCTTTGTGCCAAATGCTGCTTTCAACATGTTGCTGGCACTGTCAACACGTGATCTACGGCTAGATAGACTTATATTACTGTCAATACGATTACGGAATTGCTCCTCTAGTTGAGTGCATAACTTGCACAAGATGCGGATAATACGGAGGAAATGCTCCACGGAGTCTTCATAATTGCTGGAAATACTAGAAAAATAACATGATATTGATTTTGTAAACGCTTTGATAATAATAATAATAATAATAATAATAATATTAATAATAATAATAATAATAATGCAGTATTTATATATATAAAGCTCTAAGCGCTTTACAAATATATACAGGCTTTTAACAGTTTGAGGGTCTTAGAAAGTCCGCTGAGCGGCT